>PVIJ01001977.1:0-176566 GCA_004024925.1 Scalopus aquaticus
CTTCCTCCCCCCTCCCCCCCTCCTTGAGACCAGAAACCTACAAGAGTTCCCAACCTGTGTCTGTGCCTCACCGGCAGCGGAATCACGGGAGTTCTCAACCTATTCAAATGTGTTTGCTGTGTGACATGCTTTTTTTCAGATGTGTTAAATCTAAAAATCTAGTGGTAGGTCAAATTTCAAAGTAGTGATAGCTATAGAAGATTCTGATAATACAGCGCTTCAAGAGAGTGGCGACAGCTGTAACCCAACATGAAAACATGGGCGATTTCCTGGTGACAGGTCCACAGCTCTGCTGTGCTCTTCCATCACCGCTTGTCTCTGAAGAAACACTGCACTGCAGTCAGTTCAGTGAAAATGGAGGTTTTTTCCTCCATCCAAGTCCACAAGGCCCCTCAATTCCACACAAAGGTGCCCGGATGAGAACTGCATTTAGAGACGCTAGACATTTATCCTTGTGTTTTCAATGCTGGTAGCCTGAGTGTGCTTGGTTGAATATCCAGCTACAAAACCATGTAATAATTACAACAATGACACTAAATAAAATCTCCCCTGCTAACAATCGTTACCATGGCTACCAGCATACTGTACAATAGTGTGTCCTAGAAAATTGCTCCTCGAGCCAGCAAGGGGCTTCAACAAGCTCGGCAACCACTCATTCCCCGGCCTCTGTATTCTTCAGTTCCCTTAGCATCAATACAACACCATGGAAAGAAAACAAGGGGGTTTTGGGGAGATGTCAGCTCCCTCACCATGGCCTTGTCATGCCCAGTAACACCTTCAAACAGATGGGCCTGCTCTAGATACCCGAGGAATGTCAGAAATCTCCTTTGCTCAGCTTTTTTCTTTCCAGTGAATAATGCAAGATGCTTTGTCCCAACCACACCTCTCTTAATATTACTAAATACTTCCTTTCTTCTTCTTTCTCTTGCTGCATTTATTGTTGAAAGCATTTCATAAGAGTGCAAAAATAATGAAATAGATTTAAGTGAACTGAGGAAATGCAGCACCAAGGGGAGGTGCTGGTGACTGAATTTTCATCTGACCCTTTCCACCTCATACTGTGCATTCCACCCTGCGCGCCAGGTGTGTGCAAGCCCAGGCCGGCCCCTGCTCTGCAGGCGCTCATGGAAAAAAAGGGAGCTCCTCCACCTCTACCCTCTGACCCATTTCCGTTAGCATTTGAGGTGGGCTGGTTTCTTAACTTCCAGCCTAAGTCAAGTGACCTAAGACAAGTAAAAATCCTCACATTAAAATTTGTTTTTCTTTTCTACCTAGGAAACTTGGAAGCCACTCTTACCCTAAATCAGACAAATTGAAAAGAATGTTGAGAAAGCTTGCCGATCGACCCGTACCCCTATCCCTGCTGGAGCTTTAAACATCTGCAACATGTTTGAAAAGCTATGTGCAGATAAGCGGTTTGGGAAACAGTGCGTCTGAAAGCAGAGCCTGACTGCCGAGAAGGAAGGGCCACAGCTCCAGAGCAAGCCAGAAGGCGTCCCTCTGGCTTCCGGGGCCGCAGCCAAGGCCAGCTGGTTTGCAGGACATGGTGCCCGCGGCAGAAGTGAGCATGTCCCCTCTATTTTCACCCTCGCTCAGCAGCTCTTTTCCTTTCATCTGCAAACATGTTTGAATCGATTGCATCTTTAGAGTCGTAACAACCTTTACATAACTTCTCCCCAAAAGTTACCAAATGACTACCCTATTATCTCTGTGTTCTAACTTCTTAAGAGAGCAGCCCGCAGCCGATGTCTTCACTTCCTCCCTGTGATTCTCCCCTCGAACCCTAATTCTTAACTCTGTGTCCAGCCACCAGCCTCTGCACTGAGCTGCAATTAATTCACTAAAACAGATGATACCAAAGTCAGTGACTTCACAATTGCCAAGTGCATCCAGTAGGTGACTTTGCATCTTTGCTGGCCACATCCCGGGGTACCCCACACTCTCTCCACCTGAAAACTGTCCCTCCCCCGTTTTCCTACCTCTTCGTTTCTCTTGCATTTTCCTTAAATACTGATGTCCTAATTTTCCTACTTTTCCCCTCTTGTCTCAATCTAACTATATAACTCAGTACACTGAGTGCGCAGCTTTTCTGCTCACAAACCCCCTAAAATAATGACATGTCCCATGCAATTTCTAATCAGCATCCATCTTTTTAAAGCAAGTGCAAATGGTTGCAAAGAATCAAGTTTCTAGTTTGGTACACACACAAAATCTGCCTTAACCCGGAGACATTTTATATCATTCTTATTACTGCTTTAAATCCTATTCAACTTATCCCACATAATTTTTGAACTGCTCTATTGAGACATAAATCACATATCAGACAATTCATGCATTCCGAGTCTACAATTTAAGGGCTTTAGCATATTCAGAATTGTGCAACCGTCACCACATTGGGTTTTCAGACCTTCTCATCACCCCCAAAAGAAACCTTGTACCCATTAGCAGTTACTCCCCATCTCCTACTGCCCTACCACAGCCCTAGGCAACCACTAATCTACTTTCTGTTTACAGATCCCCACACTGGACACTGTGTACAAATGGAACCCAACAGTGCGTGGTCTCCCGCGGCTGGCTCCCTTCACTCAGCATCATGTTTTCACGGTTCATCAATGCTGAAGCAAGAACGAGTACTCTGGGGCCTCCCTGGTGGCGCAAGGGGTTAAGTCTCAGCACTAGGAAACTATTTGCAGCACTAGTTCGATCTCCAGCCACGGAGCTGACCCACATAGTGCAGCAGACCTCTCCTGTCTCGCCTGTGCTCCCCTCAGCAGTGTATTTCAGTAGATCTGCCTGTTCTGCTCCCCATTCTGTCTCTGGTGAATCCTCTCAACCCCCTCCCCACACCGCTGGCCTGCACCGCAGTTCTTGTAGGCATAAATAAATCTTAAAAAAAAATAAAAATAAGTAAATAAATCTTTAAAAATAAATGAGGACTCATTAATGCCCAATAACCTTCCATTATGTGGATATATCACACTCATCAGCTGGGCAACAGTTGGGGCATCTCAAATTTTTGGCTATTGAGATTAACACTGCTTATAAACAATCAGGAAAAGTTTGTGAGTTACTCACAGATTTTAAACCAAATTTATTTTTATGTTTCAAAGACTTTAATCAATACTTTTTTATGTATACCTCCCCCACAAACAAGGCTTATAAATCAAAAATAAAGTTTTTCTGACACGCTAAGGACACAAAAACTCTTCTGGATTGAGAGGTAGTAAATTCCCATTATTCGTACACACTTAACCAAATCATTCTAAGTGCATTATTAAATATTTTTTTGTTTTGTTTTTAAAGATTTATTTATGCATGCAAGCTGGAGTGTAGGCCAGAGGTGAGGGGTGGTGAGAGGGTTCACCAGACACAGAGCGGGGAGCAGAACAAGCAGACAGACTGATACACTGCTGAGGGGAGCAATGGGCAGGGCGGGAGAGGTCTGCTGCACCATGAGGGAATCTCCCTGGCCGGGTATTGAACTCATGCTGCAGTGGCTCTGGATAGCTTCACAGAGCTAAGCTTAACCCATTGTGCCACCAGGGAGGCCCACATTATTAAATATTGAAGGGAAATTTTATCAGAATACAACCCTTAGTGGGAAAAAGTGGGTTTATCTTCTCTTTACTGGTTTAAGAGTCTATGGATGGGGCCTCCCTGGTGGCGCAATGGTTAAGTGCTGCGCTGTGGCGCTGACGGCAGTGGCGATGCAAGTTCGATGACTGGCCGGGGAGATTCCCACATGGCGCAGCAGATCTCTCCTGCCTCGCCCGCTGCTCCCCTCAGCTGTGTGTTTCGGTAGATCTGCCTGTTCTGCTCCCCACTCTGTCTCTGGTGAACCCTCTCACAGCCCCATGCCTCTGGCCTGTACCCCAGCTTGTATGCATAAATAAATAAATCTTTTTACTGCATTGCTACTTTTCTTCTTATAGAAGCAAGCACTGAGAACCTCTTTTCAAATTACAAAAATGAAGGAATGGAAGTGTTCAGCTTACGGGAATGTCACTCAACTCTTTGGAATCCAGGCAAGTCACAGCCCCTATTCACTCTGCCGTCACACAAAAACAGGTTGACGTCTCCCTGGGAAGGGCCAGAACACCAGCCTTCTGGAAGGCAGCGGGGCCTGGCTCTGCCCTACTCAATTTCTCGCACCCCTAGTGCTCAGCGCTGCCCGTTGGTGCGGAACCCAGAGGTTTCCTTAGATCTAAACACACCTGCGTAAAATGGTGGGAGAGCAAGAGATGTGCCTGTCTCTGTAAAGTGTAAGCATTGGGCTTATTCTTGGGAGGGATCCATGCCAGAAAGGGGTGCATGCTGGAAGATAAAGATCCGAAAATTGCCTCCCTCGCCCAGACCACTGATTTCATTAACTTCCACTGCTTGACACTCTTTAACCCCTGTAACCGAGCCTATCCTGCATCCTGCTGAGCCCTGGGGAGCCCCATAATGTGCTGACTCCACCCACGTTCACATCCCCCTGCACATTCCCTGGCATGGCATGCACTCTGCTCGCCACGCTGCTGCCAGAGGGATGTGCTACAACAGCAGAGCTCAAGTCACTGTCCCATTTGAGAACCTTCACCAGTGGCCCAAATCTACCTTGAGTCTTTGCGTAAAGCACTTTCTTGGAGAGACAGAGTGAGGTTAGGTCCTCTCCAGGAAGTGATGTAAGCCCTGAGCCACTGACCCTCTGATGCCTGGTTCAGAAGGGTCAGCCCTCCAGGAGACAGGTGGGTTAGTGAAATGGGGCTGTCTGGGTTGAAAGTGGCTGGTTAGTTACTCCAAGGGTGACCTGAGTGAAACCTTTGATCTCTGAGAGCCCCAGTTTCTTCATCTACAGAGAATACTATTTTTCTTGAAGGGTAGGTACAAAGATTAAATGATTAAATAAATGTCATATGCTTATCACAGTTCCTGATGTGTGGTAAATCAGATTCAGACGCCAATAAGCCCCATGAAATAGACATCAAAAGTCTTAAGCTGAGTGTGGTAGTTGGGGAAGCCCATGTCCCAGCCTCACCGCCAGTTCCTGGCCTACTGCTCTGCCCCCTGCTGCAGCCCCCCTGTCAGACCACTTGCTCTCCTCCCCCACTCCCAAAACAGGTTTGCACACCTCTGGGGCTTTGCAGTCAGCCTTTCCCTCATCTAGAATTCTTTCCCTACCAGGGATCGTACCTGGTGAATGCACCTTTAAAACAGCCTCTTTGGGGTCCCTGTCTCGAGTCTCCTCTACTGATCCCTCTTCTTCAGAACTCTCAGTGACAGTGCCCCCAAACTCAATCTTCTGACCCGCTCTCTACCCCATCAAGACCCCCTCTGTGATCTCCTTAGGTCTCCAGACTTTAACTACTTAGATGCTAATCATTCCCAAGTGCGTCACCAGATCAGACCTCTCCCTTTCCACCCTTGACCTCCATTTGTCTATCAAGTGGACAAAACGCAACATGGACAAAACAAAACTGTGGGTCTCCCTCCAAAATCCATCGCATTTTAAGCCCTCAGCATCCCCGGTGGTGGCAAACTCCATTCTTCCTGTTGCCCACGTTGAAAACTCTGGAGTCATCCTTGACTTCTCTTTTGTCTCACATTCCATGTCTAACCCAGTGATAAATCCTGTTATTGGTTCTACCTTCAAAATATATCCAGAATCTAATCACTTCTGACCCCCTCTGCTCATGAACCCTGGGGCAGCGCCGCCATGCCCTCTTGCCTGGATTATTGAAATGGCTTCAAACCTTTCCACACAAGCCTATTCTCAAAATACCAGAGTGATCTTTTTGAAGTCTCAATCACATCACATCCTCCTCTGCTCAAAACCTTCGATGCCTCCATGGTTCATACTCTCCTCAGGGCTGCCCACCTGCTACAGCCATGCAGGCCTGTCTCTTAGCAAACCTATGCCGTTCGGGGCAGCTCTTCCTGCCTGCTTGCGTCTAAGCAAGCGACCTTTACCTCCCTGTCCCTTTCCCTAACAAACCAGGCCTTTAAATATAGCTAACGTCTCTGTCTCATGGAGAAACTCGCCACATGCCACTGAAGGGGAGCGCTGGTGAAACCTTTTCCAGAGTGAATCCAAGGACCCCACTCTCAAACCCATCAACCCCAAAAATGACATCATCAGTAAGAGGCAAAGTACTATGGATGATGTGAAGCAGTCTGACCCTCTTTCCTCTCTGACCTCACCTTCTATCACTTTCCCTCGCTCAGTCTGTTCCAGACACACCGACTTCCTTGCTGTTCCCAAATCTTGCCGCGAGACAATTTCCTGTTTTGCCTTAGCTATTTCCTCTGCCTGGAAACCTCTTCCACCAAGATCCCCTCATGGCTAACTCATTTGGTAACTTCAAGTCTTAGTTCAAGTGTTATCTTCTCAATGAGAACTGCCCTGACCCAGCAAGGGATGATCACAGGCAGCTGAGCAAGGCTGTTCCTCTCCAAGGTCCCCCAGAACGCTGTGTCTTAGAACTAAGGGCCCCTGAAGAAGTAAGAATAAAGCATTTACTTTTCGGGGTGTCTCCTCTGACCCCATGCTAGGACTGGTGCCGAAAAAGAAGCAACCTAATTTCATAGGGACAAGACCAATGTCCCAGGTCACCTGGTTGGTAAAGCACTGAGACTGAACGCGGGTCTATTTGGTGCAGACCTGCAGACCACTTGCTGTCTGAGGGGGGCCCCATGGCCTCGTCCTGCCCCAGTACAGCCTTCACCAACTTGAAGCCCAATTCCCTTCTGTTCAAGGAGTCTAGTGATGAAAAGCAGTTACCTTAGGGGGCTGTTTATCTGTTTAATGCCAAGTCATTGTATTGTGTCCATCAACCTAAATTGAAAAAAAAAAAAAGATTTTTAATATACTATACCTTTTCATCTGTGGGTGTTAAGAAAACAATAGGTCCAAAATGGAGTCACATATGTTAAGCCCCACATTACCAAACTGAGCCTTAATTATAGTTTTGACTGAGCCAGAAATAGAATCTTAAATCAGTGAACCAGAAATTGCCTGATCACCAGTGGTGAGGTCATCTCTCTGATAGACACTCTCACTCCCCCCTAAAAGAAAATAACCAACCCCTTTTATTTATTTAGCAAAACTTCCTTGTCCTGGTTCCCTTCTGCCTGTAAGGCAGGCCCTCAGAGCTCCTTCTATCTGCTCGACTGGGTGCAGCCTGGCTTGAATTGATTTTTGCTCAGATAAAACTCTTAAAATTCTTAGTATGTCTCCATTTATCTTTTAACAGCGTTTAGTTACAGAATAGCTCAGAGCACAACAGACTCCCCCTCTGAGTCCCACTGGGTCCCTGGGTGGTTATATGAGCCTTCCAGGCCGTTTTTGTCTTCCGGGTATCCCACCCCTGCCGGCCCTGAATTGTTCACGGCCAGAAAGCAAAACGCCAAGCAACTGATGACGTTCTTTCCATATTTAGCATGACTTGCGGTGAGGAGTCATTTTTATGAGCTAAGAGGCATTCTCCACGTCCTGTCTGGGTTCCAATTCCCAGTCTGCCGCTGACTGGAAGTGCTACAGAATGATTCAGCCTCTGACTTTTAGTGTACTCAGCCTTCAGGTATTAGAAATAACGTTCCTCCTTCCTAGGTGACCATAAGACCGGACTGAGAAAGCAATTACAGTCCGGGGCACAGTCGCTGGCATCTAGGAAGGAAGTGCTGGCGGCGAAGCTGCTGTTTCACCAGCGCTGCTTCTGGGGCGCTGGTCCCCCCGCGCCCAGTGCAGAAGAGGAGCCTTATACAGCAGCCGAGCCCCCACTGGCGCCTCCAAACTCTCTAGAGGCGATCACATCCGTGGATCTATACTGACTGTCCACCCCGCAAACGACCTTGGGATGTTAATACAGTAAATCTGCTGACTTCCTGGTTGGGGGGAATGTTTGCCTTCTCTTTGGTCCTAAATACTCTACAGGGGACCACTTTATACTATAAAAATAAAGTGACAGTTGTAAATACAAATTACCCTTATCTATACTCCACATTCCCAGCAAAAGTTCTATAAACTTTCTTTCTAATTATAAGGAAACTGTAGCTTCCTGCCACTTCCCCTATTAGTACAGTTGTTGTAACATCTCCTCACTGTCTGTTCAACTACATGATCAAAATAGGAAAACAGACTTCCGAAAAGTTCAACTCAAGTTAGACGTCAGCCCTCGATATCTGATTCATTACTTGTTTTCTTGCTATTAGCTTTAGAAGACAACAGATTCAAGAATCTGAACTATGCAAAACTTCAGAACAGAGGCAAAGACTTTTTCTAAACATTGTAAGACAACTGCCTTACCATTTATATTCATTTTCACTTTCCAGGAAACAAGAAGAAATATTTAAAGAATTTCACCAACAAATTGCCAACTACTAAGAGGATTGATCAGACTCCTAAAAATCTCTAAAAACAAGTTTAACAGCTAATAAACAAGTTACTGTGTATCTCTGTGTTATCCCCTGTGCAGTCTTCACATTGGTATTTAAGTAACAACAAACCAGCTCAGTTTGATTTTTACAGTGCTATCCCTAGGTGCAAATACTTGACCCGAATAAGACAAAGTGACTCAGCACATTCACATTACGTACCTTAGGTTCAGGAGAGACTAAGTTCCTCTCCTCTTGCAAGTACTGCTGAGAAGATATCAGGATAGGATATTTTTTTAAGGCTTGAAAGGGAGAAGAATCTAAACAACTACCTCTAGCCAAAAAGGAAAAATTTAGAATAAAGAGAAATAAGGTTGTCATAAACATAATTCTATCAGGAGGCTTAAAAGTTTGTTGTAATTAACTTCATTAGCATTCAAATGGCCTGGTGGGGCTAGAGGGGGAAATACCTGATGATGCTAAAAAGGTGGGGCGACTGGTCAAGTTTGCACCTTTTTTTTCTTCTATTGTTTCAGGGGAGCCAGTTTTTTTCCACAGGCAGGATAAACAGACCACAGTGAAGGTAAAATGGGCATAGAGGAAGTAAAAATTGTTTACAAAAATGAGGTAAACTAATTTTTGCTAAATACAGAAACTAAGACATTTGAGCACGAGACTGGCCTAGGGCTGCATGTACTAGTGGTTCCCAAAGCTGGCAGCTATCAAAACCACAAGCGGAGGTTTTATGAATGTAGATTTACGGTCCTCTTCCTGCCCCTGATTCTGAAGAAGTAGGTGTGAGGTGGGGCACAGGAATCTGTAAAACACTCACCCAGGATTCTTAGGCACGGCTAGGTTTGGGATCAGACAGCGCTGATAAGGACACAAAGGTGCAGCAAAACAAAAGGTGAATCACAGCTCCCCGGGGCCAGCTGTAAATTGTGTGGGTGAAAAGTCAGGACACTTGAAAATGTAGATGGATGCATCTTTGTATGTTAAAACTACTATTAAATATCAGTAATATTCTTTGTTGTCTTAACTTTTAAAATTCCCAGTGAAATCCTAACTTTAAAAAGTTATTTTGGGACATGACCTTGCCTCCCAGTTCCTGTTTATAGTGATGAGCTACACATATCTTTGTGTTTGAAACAAAGACTCACTAGCTAGACCCATTACTAGCTAATTTCCTTCAATTTGCTCATATAATTCTTTAGAGCAACCTCTGGAAGGAGCAGCTATTGAACCCATTTAACGGATGAGGAAGTTGAGGCCGTGAGCAGTAAATTGATCTACTGATAAAGTCAAGGTTGAAACCCAGAGCTTTTACTGGTTTGCTTGGTTGGTTGGTTATTTAGAGGAATGGATGCATTTTTAAGAATCTCAGTTTTGGCATAATCTTTATAATAAAGATATTCAGCAAACACTGGCTGAGCTGACCCTTGTGCCTAGTGCTGGAGAGACACCAAGGGCCCCAGCAGCTCCCCACCCTGAAAGGACCCTCCCAGCTTCAGGGGGCACTGGAGAGGCAAAAGGAACAGGCTTCCTGAGAATCTCCTGGGCCTTTTCAGTTCTCTGTCCCATTGTTTCCAGTGACACTCAGCTGTCACATCTCTGTTCTTTCTTTTTAATTGCTTTGTTTTCATTGAGGTAACATCGCTTTACAACATTGTAGGTGAGGTTCCACCTCCTCAGCTGAGCGCCACCACTCCACGCCCACCAACCACCACACCGGGGTCCTCCAGCCCCCTCCCCCTTCCTACTCCCGCCACCACTCCCCCCACACTCAGTTCTGCAGTCAGATTTCTAGGTTTGCTAATGTTGTCTTTTCCTTTGTTTTGTTTTCTTTATATTCCACCTTTGCCCTTCTGACTCTGCTGAGCATCAGCCCAAAACATCTCTGCTCTTGATTCAGAAGTGGGTTCACCCAAAGGATGGGTGCGGAATGCTCTGAGGTGCATGACTGGGAGGGGCTGCCTGGGGCCCCCTTTGAAAGCCTCCCCAGAGGATGTGGCTTATGAGCTGAATGTTGAATGATGAAAAAGATTTCACTAAGCAAAGGGGAGAAAGGCTGTCCCGGGCCCAGCACACAGCCTGGGCCAAACTCACCTTGTCGACCAGGGACTGGCAGTGGGGCTGAGGTAGTGCTGGGAGCAGGGACAGCTGGGACAGAGGGAGCTGAGGAAAAGACTAAGGGGATTTTATGCTGAGTGAGGAATTTGGACTTTCCAAGATGCGAAAAGGAATTAACCGTGGCATTTACACAGCGGATTCCTGTGACTGGATTTGTGTTTTAGGAAGACTGTGCTTGAGCCACAGTGGAGAAGGGGCTGTGTGGAAGGAACAAGGTCCCAGCACCCTGGGGTCCCTCCAGCCCAAACTTAGCCCAGGATCCTGAAGTTAAAGGAGGGTCTCTGGAGAAATGTCTGAGCGTCAGGCTGCAAGATGGGAGTCAGGTAACCTCTGACTGAATGGCTGAGCAGGGCAGGCTGGGGCAAGAAGGGAGGAGGAGCGTACTAGACATCTCAAGGTTTCTAAGCAGGTGGGTGAAGGCACTCCTGTGAGCCAGCTGGGGCTCGGGAGGGGACCTGACCTGGAGGAAAAAGCCTCGCATTGGGTTTTGAGCAGAGCTGAGTTTGAAAGCCTACAAGATTCCATCTTATTAGTCATTGGGTGGAAATACAAATAGAAAGAGGGGCCCAGAGCTAGAAGACAGATTCACTGGTCGTTCCAGATTGTATCTGAAAGCCTTGGGGCTGGGGCTTCAAGGCACACTGATCTGTGGGGCACACTGAGTGGCAAAGTGTTGTTCAAAATGGAAAACCTAGTTCAGGACACCAGAGACTGAGCCATTCAACAAATATGCACCGAGTCTGCTACATGCTCAGGACTCCCACAAAAGGACCACCCCGTGGGCGCTCACACTGCCAAGGAGAGACGTGCCAGTGAGAAACCAGCCACACACAGAGAGAAACCACCAAGAGGAGAGAGGCGGGGAGGCGGGTGCAGGCAGGCGATGCTGGGTGCCTGGGGCCACATGGGTACAGAGTCCGGGAAAGCTGCTTGAGGGGTGATGTCTGAACTGAGCCCTGAGTTCCCACGTGCCGTTAACTAAGGGCTTACTAATGGAGGCTCCTTTGAAGCCTCAAACGTGTATGAGCCCATTTATCCTGCAACAACCCAGCGAGATAAATTGTGTTATCCCCACCCTAAAAAGAAGGAAACCAAACCACAGAAATGTTAACTTCCCACACTGCCAGGAAACTGATAGAAAAGTCTTGACTCAGGCGTTGAGCTCAAGTTCCCGCTCTCACCTACTGCACAAATTGCTTCTCGCTGTCTTGTAACTCTTCAGAGAAAATGAGAGCTAAAGAAGGAAGACGCAAGCAGCAGTGTAGCGCAGTGGTTAAGAGTGCAGAGGCTGTGTCTGGAAATAGTCAGTGGTTGGTAAGTGTCTGCTGTATTATTATTTAAAGCACGACAGCTTCACGGAGAAGTGGTCAGAAGCCTCAAGTTCAGACACCAACTCACTCTTCACCTTCTATAACCGGGTAACAAGCCATGACCTCTGTGAACCCCAGTTTGTTCACCAGGGAGCTACACCTAACACAACTCAGAGATGATCCTGAAGAAGAAGGAATAGAAAGAATCCACAGGAAAACACACGACACGGTCTCTACCCCACGACGCTGTCTTATGCCACTGGGGAGGCTGGAGGAATCTTCCCTTGGCAGACAACACACTATCATGAAAAGCTAAGGCTCTGGGGGGGACTCAGTGTCAGTGACAGGACCGCCAGTAACTAACAGGAACAGTTTATCGCGAATTAAAAGAGAAATCGGAGTGGGATGAATAAAGTGAGATCTGCACCAGGTCTTCTAAAATATTGAGGAAAATTAAGTTTATTTGCCACTCTGAAAACCGACCTGACTACACTCTAGGAAAGTTGACTTCACTGAAACTCAGCTCATTCCAGAGTGACTCAGAAAGGACAGGCTTCTCCACGGATCCTTTTTCTCCCTCTATTTCCTTCACTCCATGCAGCAGAGCCCTGTCCCTTCTGAAGTAGAAACAAAACAGCACAAAGAAAGCAGGTCAGCTCTTAGGAAGAACAGACACCAAGACCCCAAAGTTCTGTAGAAGATGCTGCAAGAGCCACCACGTGGGCATGCTGCAAGAGCCACCACGTGGGCTGAGGTGGTCTAGGAGGGTCACTCTTAGCTGCCAGAATCAGGGACGCTGTGAAGAAAGGATTCGACCACAGCTTTAAAGGGCAAATGAGAGCTCCTGGGGTGGCACTGGAGAGGCATGAAGGCGGTGAGAGGCAGGTACTGCCTGTGTCCCGCTCTCCTCGCCCTGACCACCAGCTGCACGGGTAGCTCTGCCACAGGTGCACTGACCACGCCTGTGCAGAGGCCACTCTACTTGCTCCAGCGCCACGTCACATCTGGCCTGTGCAGGGGCTCTCGCTACTCTGCAAAGCGCCCCCAGCTGAGCCCCTCAGAGGCTCCCCCTGGATGTGCCACCCCCACCACCCTGTGCCGTGTGAAGTCAGGCAGCCCTCTAGTTTACTTTCTTTACGCTACTTAAACTATGAACAATTTTATTGCTCATTTTTCCATGTGCTTTTTTCTGCCCCTTTCCACCCTCTGCTAAGAACTGTAAGTCCCAAAGATACCAAGCTATTGTCTTTTTTGTTCACCGTTAAATTCCCAGACCTGGCAGGAAGTAAAGAACTCAATAAATATTTATCAGATCAATAAAGGAAAGCAGAAGAGCATGATCACATTGTAGAGGTGGAAAGTAAAAGTTGCATTTGAGAAAAAGGTGAGTCCCCGCTTTCTGCGCTGTTGGGCCTGGAGGGGCGAGGCTGCACAGGCTGCTTGCAGAGGACTTGGCCAGTTTGGACAGAGCAGAAAGTAGCCAGGAGAGTACGAGAACTGTCCTGAGGGGGAGGACTGGGAAAAGAATGGATTGCCAAGAAGCTAGAAAACTAAAAAAGAAAACTATTTGTTACACCTAAAATTGGCAAAAGTTAGTAAGTCTGAACAATGCTGGAAACTCTCTGGGGAAAGTTTTCAAGCAGTTGACAATCTATTTGGTACTATCTCTTAAAAGTGAAATCAGGGGCACCCCTGGTAGCACAAGGAGTTAAGTCTCAGCACTGTCAAACTATCCTCAGCCACTGCACATTAGTTCAATCCCCCCCACCCCCCCACCCAGGGAGCTTCCCAGTGGCGCAGCAGACCTCTCCTGCCTCGCCCACTGCCCTTCAGCAATGTATTTCAATCTGTCTGTTCTGCTCCCCACTCTGTCTCTGGTGAATCCTCTTACTCCCTGCACCTCTGGCCTACAACCCAGCTCTTATATGCATAAATAAATAAATAAATCTTTTTTTTTAAAAGTGAAATCAGGCATATTAAAAATGTAGCATTTCTGCATCTGGGTATCAAGCCTAAGAAATGATTACCAATACTCCACATAGGCAAGAATAATGCAAGTAATGATTTAGTGAAAGAATTTAAACAATCTACATATCTACTGAATAATGAAATGTGGAATGATTCACACCATGAAATACCAGACAGCAATTTTAAAAATAAGTATCCTATATTTATTGCAGCACCATTTACAATAGCTAAGATATCAAAACAACCTAAATGCCCCCAAACAGATGAATGGATCAAAAAGATACAGAATTTATGCACAATGGAATACTACTCAGTGATCAAAAAAGATAAACTCATGCCATTTGTGGCAACGTGGATAGAGCTGGAAGGGATTATGCTAAGGGAAATAAGTCAGAAGGAGAAAGATAAATATTGAATGGTTTCACTTATAGGTGAATATAGGGAAATCAAACAAAGGATCAGAGAAAAGAAAAAACTTGCAGGCAGACCATAGATCTGAGGCCTACAGCAGGCGAGTGGGAGAGGGGTCAAAAGAGGGTAGAGAAGAACACAAGGTACTATGGTGACAGTTCCTGGGTGATTTGGGGGTGGGAGAACTATGGGGGCTACACCTGAGGGGAGAAATCAAATATTGTACAAAAATAAACAACAATGTAAGAAAAATTTTAAAAATAAATAATAAAGACAAAATGAGAATCTATGTATATATCCATACATATCATCCATGACAGATATAATTTTTATATCTAATAACATGAATAGATCTCAAAAGCAACGCTCAGTGAAAGTAAAAAACCACAGAACAGTAAGTATATCTAGAACCACTTATATATATATTTAAGCCCCCAAAACAATACTACATATCAATTATGGGTACATGTAAATATAAAATATATCTATTTTCTTTTTTAAATATTTATTTATGCTACTGGGGGGTAGGCCAGAGGTGTGGGGAGAGGAGTGAGAGGATTCACCAGAGACAGAGTGGGGAGCAGAACAGGCAGATCCACTGAAGTACACTGCTGAGGGGAGCAGCAGGAGAGACAGGAGAGGTCTGCTGTGCCATGTGGGAAGCTCCCTGGCCTGATGTGCTGCAGTGTCTGCTGAAAGCTTCATAGTGCTGAGACTTAACCCCGTGTGCCACCATGGAGGCCCCAGATATGTCTATTTTAAAAGCACATTTCAGATTGCATATGGGCTCCATGTGGTGAGGACAGAGGAGAGAATGGAACTGGAACTAGTATTCAAGGGGAAGTTGACTTCTGTCCAATGCTTTCATTAAAAAATTGAAACATGACAAAAACGATAATAGTTGTTAATTATGTACTGGAATCAAGAGAGCAATACTAGACATGGATAGAAAACTAACAGGATTCAGAAGTGCCTGGATTAGTAGAGTCTAGAAAGAAGGCAGAAGAGAGTTAAAACGTGTTTTCTCTTAATGATGAGTCTGGCTGCATAGAAAGACCTAGAAAACACTGAGTTCCATTGTAGAAAGGCTTGTGGATTCAATGAGAAATCCAAGCGAAGTCGGAATTCAGAAACCCAGGCCGGCGATGAGGAGCCGGCCCAGAAAGTGAGGAATGAAGTGGGTGCCTTCATCAGGAGTAATTTTTAGCAATTTTTAAGGAGCAATTTTTTACCATTCCTAGAGAATTCACTTTGCATATTTGCACTTGTTTACGACACCTGTAGAAACCCAAGCACAGTGCCCTGCTCTCAACACATGCTAGTCTGCCCCTTTGAAGTCAGGTCACTCGGTTTTAATCCACGTCTCTAACAGCTGGCATCTGAACGCTGGCCACCAACTAGCCACCCTAGTAAGGAGACCGCACCATCCCCCTGGCGAGCGACACAGACCAAGAGAGCAATGACCCCAAATTCACACTGTTCAAACAAAAAATTTCAAACATAAGCTTCTTTTTTGAAATCAAACTCCCGCTTCTTACATGAAGATGATCAACTTCCAAGTAGGAGAAGGATGTGATTTCTCTTCATTAAAATGTGCCCTCCCTGGTATTTGCATGTTTGCCTGGTGCCTGCCTATCCTTTCATAATGTGTTTTGCAAACCCTGAAAAAGTCAATAGTCTCAGCTCTTCTCTAAAGAGGAAAACACAAGGCAGTGGGTGACTGGTCAGGGTGACTCACGGGCAGAGTCAACACTGGCGCTCAGAACCCTGGAACCCAGCACGCCCAGTTCCTAAAATGAGGCGCTTTTGATAACCCCAGCAAAATCCACTCCTTCAAGGGACTCGGCTTCCTCCAGGCCTCCGGGACTAGAATGCCAGTTTCCAAAGGCTCCTCCTTCAAAAGCAGCCAGAGCTTAGAAACAAATATTGGCCTCATGTCATAGTCCTGAGCAATTTAAGAATATCTGAATTGAAAGGATTCCACTCTTCAACCTTTGCTTTTTTAACAAGGCACAGCTAAACTCCACTGATACTGCCTAACAATCTCCATAATTAATTAACTTTGCCAGTGAGTTATTTTAAAGCCCTCTGTCACAGACATAAGGACTAGGTTACATTCAAATCAATCCGGACTGTTTAAACTGTTTGCTGTTTTGTGTGTTTGTTAGAGTTGGTGCTATCTCCCACACACCGAGTTCCTAACAGCCACAGGCTGGCCCGCTGGTACTGACCTTGTAAAGCTAACAGTAAGTGACTGTGTACATAAGGATTGAAAGATTATTTGACCAGAATTAAGTGGCTATGTGGCCATTCAATGCAAATGATGCTTCTTTCCATTAGCAAATTGAAAAGTTCATAAGCACCTGGAAGTAAAAGACGGCCTAAAAAAATAAAATAATACGCTATAATTTAAATTTGCTGACAAGATGAGATAGTTCCAGTTAAAATAACGAACCCAGCAGGGTTGTCTGAGCATGTGTTTCTCATGGGACTTTAAGACACTTTTACAAATATTTGTTTTCCAGTATCACATATTTCTCATTCCAATTTTATAAGATATTTTAAAAAGAGCTAAATAACTTACCCAACGTCAAACAAGAGGTTCACAGCAAAAGCCAAATAAGAGTCCAAATTTAATTTAGAAATGAAGAAGCTGATATAATGCCTCCTTTACACTAAACTGTATTGCCTCCTTATCTTATTTCCCTTAAAAAATAATTGTTTACATGTCAATAAAAGTAGTCACATTGAAACACGAAAGAAAGTTACCATTATTATCAGCAGGGCCTTTCCTGAAACAACAGAAATAATCAAATTTGTGCTGGAAAATATGTTATAAAAATCTTGTAACATTTTACCTACAAGTTTAGGCCTTCATCAGCACCATTAATTAAAAGGTCATAAATCTTCCTTTCCTATTGCTAAAATATTCGCAAACTGGCATACAAAATGTACATCAGCCACAACACAGAGAAATCCATCACTCAATCTCGGTCCATTACTCTTGCCAAGGTCAGTATCGAGTATTCCTGAAATTTTCACTTGTAGAATGAATAGATGTTTTGTAAGGATTATCTATTCAGGCAGAAAAAAGAGGGGGGAGGGGATGAAAACAAGAAACAATTAGCTATTCAGCTGGCACTGAGCAAATTCCAAGTATGAAATCCTTGTTTGTTTTGTTTTGTTTTTGTTTTTCTTACCTACCTTGGGACTCCCATCCATGTAAAAAATACATCTTGTGAGATTTTTCTAGAGTCTCTCCACAGACCTGGTGGAGAGGTTGATGTCAGCTTTGGCTTTATTTTGCAGTCTGGACTGGAACCCAGAGCTCTCTATTTGCATTTCAACACCCTGCTTTTGTTTTCCGTCCCTCCAGAGGCTCAACCAGTTCAAACAGCAAGGTAAGGCGGTTAGCTCGTTCTAATGACCCTAGAAAATTCAAAGGAGAAAACTTGTGCAAACAATGCGATTATTTTAGTTAAAAACTACCACTTACTTCATCAGTTAAGCCTACAAAGCCCTCGCTAGACCATCTTGTTAAAAATTTACTTTAGATTGTGCTTAATTCTCTCTGGGCTCTAAAGAGGGAAGTGGGGGGTGGGGGAGGGGCCTGCTCCTGGACTGTCTCCTGGACATGAAAATGGTCAAATGTTCGCAGGAATTTCACAGTGCAAAGCCGCCATCATTTCCGCCGAGGCAGGCCTCGTGTACAGTGCCTGCAGGACCCGAAGGACACCTTGTCCCGATGCTGCTGCTGGCCTAAAATTCCCGCCACCCCACTCAGCAACCATAATCTGATCCAGAAGGCAGCTTTTCCAGGAGTTTAATATTCCAAGAGGCAGTGAGAGATAAATATTTGCAAAGTTGCAAAATTTAATAAGCAAAAACCCCAGAGTCCACGCTGAAGGTTAGTATTTGGGGAAAGACTGTAATTATAATGAGGTCATGGAATCAAAGATAAGAGACGGAAGGGACCAGAAAGTTCATTTCCTTAAGGGCCATCATTACACAGCCAGTTTGTGATAGGCCTGGAGCTGTGAGGCTAGTTTCCAGGGCCCAATTCCACCTTGCACACTTCTGGTCATCAAAGCCACTTAGCTGTGATTATAGAGTTTAGAAGTCTGGGACTTAGCCCTCAGCCTGTAGTGGAAATACATCTGCTTAAATTTCATCACCAAAAACAGCTCCACCTGCGAAATTTACTGATTCAAGTTTTCAGCTCTTTGATAAGCAACTCTACTTTCAACTTGCGAGATCTCTGACTCCAGCTCTTAGAAACTGGAGGCTCTACTTTCTCCCAACTCCTCAGTCCTCTGCTTTTCTCACTTTCTTCCTTATTCATTTTAGATTGCATGCTGTTATAAAATCATTTGAGGAACCCCTTACACTTCCTTTCCCTCTGTATTTCCTACACTTTCATAGAGGAAAACATGAGCCCTGGATGAACTGAGGCATCTTCTTGCCCCTTAATTGTGTTTAATTAATTGCATGCTCTTAATTGCTAACTCTGCCACAGAAGGTTGAAAGGTATGTGGGTTCATGGTCACTGGCTTCACGTGGGCCCTCAGATTTGTCTAACACGTTTCTCTATGGAACTTGCTTACTGGCAACTATCTGTAAGCCTTCAGCTCAGTGATTAAACTTCTAACACACCTGTCTCTCCCTTTGCCTCTTCACTTTCTGCTTTTCAGATGAGGACACTGAAGGCCTCTTTTTTCCAGCCACAGTCCTGCCTTCCCTCCTTGGTTCAAGAGAGGGATTCCACAATGGAATGCTATTTAGCTATAAGGAAAGACTGTCATCTTTACAGCAAATGGAGGTGCTCTGGGGAATTATGTATAGTAAAACAAGTCAGAAAGATAATGGAATATTGGACATTTTCATATAGATGAGCTAAACAAGGAATCAGGGCCTCCCTGGTGGTGCAACGGGTTAAGTGCAGCACTATGAAGCTATCCAGAGCCACTGCAGCACGAGTTTGATACCCGGCCAGGGATAGTCCCACATGGCGCAGCAGACCTCTCCTGCCTCGCCCATTGCTCCCCTCAGCAGTGTATTTCAGTAGATCTGCCTGTTCTTCTCCCCACTCTGTCTCTGGTGAATCCTCTCACCGCCCCCCATTCCATACCTCTGTCCTGCACCCCAGCTTGTATGCACAAATAAATAAATATTTTAAAAAATAAACAAGGAATCAGAGAGGATGAATTTATCTACCATCCATGAAAATTCTATCAAACTCTACACATTTTTCCAGCAATGAACTAAACCAAAACATTGCTTTTGCTGAGCAAATACTCAAACCACTGTTATTAGATAAATATTGATGAGCTCCAAGTTTCAAATAGTAAGTTGAATCTCCACTAGAATGATATTTCATTTTGCTTAAAGTCCTTCTTATAACTGGCAGCTAAAGTGGCATCTTCAACCACACTCACTTGGTGCAAAGACATCAGCTGGGGGCCTCCCTGGTGGTGCAACTGATTAAGACTCAGCACTATGAAGCTGTCCGCAGCTCCTGCAGCACGAGCTTGATCCCCGGCCAGGGAGCAGCAGACCTCTCCTGCCTCGCTAGCTGCTCCCCTCAGCAGGACATTTCAGTCAGTCTGCCTGTTCTGCTCCCCGCTCTGTCTCTGGTGAATCCTCTCACCCCTCCCCCACACCCTGGCCTGCACCCCAGCTCTTGTATGCATGAACAAATAAATCTTTTATAAAAAAAAAAAAAGACATCAGCTGGGCCATCAGCAAGAAAAACAAGCGAGCAGGACCTTCGTCTTCCTGGAGTCTCACATGCGCGCTGTGCCCTGTTCTCTCACGGCCCACAGTACACTTACTGCTTTCTTCTCAGATCACACATCAATTCCATGCAAAAAAACCTGTTGAGGGGCCTCCCTGGTGGCGCAGGGGTTGAGCCCTGCGCTGTGGAGCTGTCCGGGGAGAATCCCACATGGTGCAGCAGACCTCTCCTGCCTCGCCCGCTGTTCCCCTCAGCAGTGTATTTCTGATCTGCCTGTTCTGCGCCCCACTCTGTGTCTGGTGGGCCCTCTCGCCCCCCCATGCCTCTGGTCTGTACCCCAGCTTGTATGTATAAATAAATCTTTAAAAAAAAAAAAAAACCTATTGATTCTGCTTTCACAATATATTCAAATTTCAACTTTTTCTCATCGTAACCACCACTGCTGCCAATCCAAGCCTCAGCCATCTCATCAGACCTATTCTCTCTCACCCTGCACCCATGTCCCTTACAAACTGTTCTCGACACGGCAGCCCAAACCATCTTTTGAAATCATGACTCAAGAGTATGTTCCTGGGCCTCCCTGATGGTGCGGGGGTTAAAGTCTCAGCACTATGAAGCTATCTCCAGCCACTGCAGCATGAGTTCGATCCCGGCCAGGAAGCTGACCCACTTGGCACAGCAGACCTCTCCTGTCTCGCCTGCTGCTCCCCTCAGTACTTCAGCAGACCCACCTGTTGTACTCCCCACTCTGTCTCTGGAGTCCTCTTAACCCCCACACCTCTGGCCTACACCCCAGCTCTTGTGTGCATAACTAAATAAATCTTTTTAAAAAAAAGTTCCTGTAATGATGGAAGAGCTTGTCATCTCACGGTCCCATATAGCAGCCGCTAGTTACATGCGGCTATTGAGCACCAGAAATGTGGCTAAAGTAACTGAGGATATGGCTTTTTAAATTTTTGACTTATTTACATTTAAATAGCCACTTTGGCTAATGAGCACCATAGTGGAAAGCACAGTTCTACAGCGACTCTTCCCCACCCACCCTGTCTCCCCTGTCCTGACTGTGTCACACCATTAAGTTCCCTTAAAGTCAGGTGATGTCCCTTTACTCAAAAATCTCCATGACTTCCTAGCCTCCCTGGAACAAAACCCAAAGAATGCCCTTATCTTAATTTACAAGGCCCTATGTGATCTGGCCACCCCACCCACCTCGCCCTTATGTCCTTATCCCCTTCCCTTCCCTGTTCCCTTCACTCGGTCACAGTCCCGGACTCCGGACTCCGTAGTGGACACGCCATGCAAACTGCTCTCTCGGAGTCTCAGCTCAGGCTTCTCTCTCTGTGGGGGGCATCTTTCCCCCAACAATCGCGGGACAACAGAGTCTCCGTCCTCCTTCAGCACTCCACACAGAGGTCCTCCGCTGAGGGAAACTGCGTTGCGGCCTGACCCCGCGGCCCTGTCTCTGCGCTTTGCCTCTCCACAGCGCTCCTCTCCCTCTGATAAATCACGGGGCCGCTGACATATTTATGGTCTCTCCCACCAGGGTAGGGTCTCTGTTCTGTTCACAGCGGGGGCACCTGATACCTACTTAGTGCTGGCTCCTGAGAGGCACTGACAAAGAAAAGCAGAGAGAAAAGAGAGCTCAATTTGATGAGGGAATGGGGGTGGCTTGAGGGTGCTAGGCGGAGTCTCGGCCCTGCAGGCCTGGCATCCAGCACTTTCCTGCGGCTTACCCCTGGGGAGAGATTGAGAATTGGGTTCCTCACTAAATATAGACTCCTCACTTGCAAGAGGGCAGCTGGGTGCTTTAACTATATTAGCTCTAATCTTCACAACAGCCCAGTATGGAAACAGAGAGGTTAAGTAAACTGCTCCTGTTCAGGCAGTGACCTTCACCTTGATTCTCATGATGGGTTTTCCAGCGGCCACAGAAAATCCTTCCACAGGCAGCTGCAAAGATTTGCATTAAAGTAACCCCGTAGCTTCATGATAAAATCTGCTACTTGATGCCTTGGTAAGAGAAAAGGAGAATAACTACTTTTGCGACGGACTCAATGAAGAATAATCATAAATAGTTAACAGAAAGAGTTACTCCTACTTTTTTTTTTTTTAAAAGATTTATCCATTCATGCATGCAAGCTGGGGTATAGGCCAGAGGTGTGGGGTGGTGAGAAGGCTCACCAGAGACAGAGTGGGGAGCAGAACAGGCAGACCAATGGAAACACACTGCCGAGGGGAGTAGTGGAAGAGGCAGAAGAGGTCTGCCACACCTTGTGGGAATCTGCCCACAGCTCCACAGCCCAAGAGAGGCCCAAGAGATACTCCTACTTTTATCCTTTACTCCACCCAGCCTGTCTTTTTTTTTTTTTTTTTTATCAAATTGCCTTTAGATTTTCAAAATGCTATGCTAAATAAAATATTGTTGGTCTTCATGTTTGAAGATGTTGCTGCTGAGAGTGCTATTTTTTATGCTAGAATTTTTATAGTCAGCAAATAAAGTAATGGTCAGTAAATTCAAGACCAGTTCCACAGATTGAATCAACTTCCTCTTAAACCTGCTGTACAAGAGTGAATGCTATTTTTTTAAAATTTATATTTAACATATTAACGAAAAGCAGGATGACCTACGTAAATTCAAGCCACAGGTAGTTAAAATAGTTTTAGTCATTAGTTCTAATTATATACGCCATGAAATCTTTTAATGGAAATGTCAAACTATAAACGTCAGTTTGTGTTTCACATCCTGTTCTTTTCCATTGTTGCCTGACAGAAGCACCAGTGAATAGGGAAATTACATCTTGGTTATAAAAATGAAGATACGATTGAAGTCATCCACTGGACAGAGATCATAAACATTTTAGGGACTTTGGGATTCCTGCTTCCACCATCCTAGCCTGTCAGAAGGTCAAGTGATTTGCTGCAAAGCGCAGTTACCAGGATGTAGCCAGAACCGTGGCACCTCCCGTCCCGGCAGTGTGCTTTCACCAAAACCCAACCATCCTTCAGTGGGTATGGAGGAGAGAGGGAGAGGGAGGAGAGAATTTCCACAGAAGATATGCATCTGACTGACTCTTGATTGCTATTCACAGTTATGAATTGCAAATTTCTTTTCAAAATTACTTCCCTTAAAATACCCAGACACCTGGGCACAGATGGCCAACCTAGTGCTAAAACAGGCACCTTGATCAGCTTACTCCACCACTTCACCCACTCAGTTGCATTTGACCACAGGCACAGACATCGCTGCCAAGAGAAATAGGAGCAACTCTGGGAACTGATTACAAAATTGGGATTGATCCAGGCTTTTGAAAAGTGATGGCTCTGTTGTCTGGAACATCTCACGGTCAGGACATTTTTCTCAACAAATCAGCTCCATGCAATGAAAGCAATTAGAAGAAATTCAGACGTGCTCAGAGCTTCTCTGCCTAATATGGGAATAATAATTAACTGTCGCAAAATGGAATTGGCTCATGGCTGATGATTTACCTTTCAAATTGTGCAAAGAAAAAGACCAAACCTTTGGTAAAACAATTTAACTACGTATATCAAGAGTCACAAAATGTCTATTCCAAAAAGTAACCTTTTTGGAAACTGACCTAAAGAAATGATCCAAAAGAAAAAAAGATATGCACTATAAACTTTGAATCAACTTAAAAGTCAAATAAGAAAAACATGAATTATGGTATGTCTTCCTAATGAAATATTACACATCCATTAAAAATAACTGTCACAATATGAAGAAATACTGAAGATAATGTTATATTAAAAACCAGAATACAGGGACCTCCCTGGTGGCACAGCGCTGTGGCGCTGTCGGCAGCTGTGGCGCAAGTTCGATGCCCAGCCAGGGAGCTTCCCACATGGTACAGCAGACCTCTCCTGCCTCGCGCGCTGCTCCCCTTAGCAGTGTATTTTCGTTGATCTGCCTGTTCTGCTCCCCACTCTGTCTCTGGTGAATCCTCTCACCGCCCCACACCTCTGGCCTGCACCCGGGTTTGTATGCATAAATAAATCTTTAAAAGAAACAGAATACAAATTATATGTGCATTATGACTGCAACAAGGTTTAAATATATTTCCATGTAGGAAAAAGAGAAGGAAGGATTATATTGTCCCCTTTTCCTTTTTGTAATGTTGACTTACCATTTTGATAATTTTTCTTTTTTTAATTTTTCTTTTAATTTTTTTGTTTTGATAATTTTCAGAGACTTTATATAAGTAAATTAGCATTATCATAAAAACTTAAAAATATCAACAGCTCGTGTCAAATATTTGTCCCTTAATACTTAAGGACATGGTAACTTGCCCAACATTGATAACATGTAGAATATACACACCAATATTGTCAAACCCTCTGACCTCTCCAGGTCTTCCAAGCCCAGGATACAGTCAGACTATACAGGCCTCCGGCCCCACCTGAGCTTGGTGTGTTCAGGTCCTCTTGCAAAGAAACAGGACTTGAGAATCTGTAACTCAAACCCCTACTCCTGCCCAAGAAGACATGGTTTTTAAACCTATGTGTCCACCCCCAGCAACCACCCTGTGCCCCAGAAAGCAGGTAAACATTTTCTAGGCTGGAGTTTGAATCCTGAACCCCCAAATAGGAAAGTACCCAGCTGTGAGGCTTTTGTTTTGATGTTTCTCAGAAATGGATTTTTCACACCCAGCGTGATCAGCTTGCTTCTAGACACACCTACGTGTCTCTAGAGAGTTGATGAAGTGCCCCTCTAGCTTCTGGTCTGCCACAAATAGTGCAGGAAATGAACCTTAACCTTCACTACCCAGGCTCTGTTTTCAGGCAGATATTGGTCATTACGTTACACATGAAAGAAGACAGAGATTTTGTTATTAAAAGCACTAAGAAGGGGAAAAAATACACTAAACTACAGATTAATTCTACTGTCTTGAGATCAAACGGTTCCTAAGAACTCAGAAATCTAGTTAGAGAAGGGGGGCTATTGCTAAATAGGCCCCTTCATTGATACACATGAATTACATTCTTTCAAATGACTGCTTTTGTCTATAATCCTTCAAAGGGAAAACTTTTAATTCTACAGGATTTGTTTTTATTTATCAAGCTCTTTCCAAACCATCATACCCCTGTTGCTCAAAAATTGTTGAGAACTTGGGTCAAGGAGACACTCACGTTGGCTTTCAGCAGAAAATGTGCTTCTCTCCACTAAAACGGCCACTTAAGCAAGAATGTGGAAATGATTTATCTACAATGTTTAAAGTTGGATTTTCACTCCAGCTATGTCATGACTGCACCATCAGTCAGGTACAAGCCGTGGTATGCTCCCCCACAAGAAAGCTCTCGGTAGCCAAAAGAGTTGAGTATTTAACCACCAAAATGACCTTAATAAAAGTTAAATTACCCACATCCTAAAGAATAAAAATCCCTGACAATAGTAATGCTTAAGTGTTAAGAACAGCAGAACATAAAATAGATCTATTTACGTCACATTAAGATGGTGTCTTTTAAGACTGGTGTTACGATAAGCAGTGACATTAGCATAAATTCAGAAGGAAAAAGAAAAGGAATCTGGTGACATAATCAGAGACTATAACTACATGGCAGCAGTGACTGTGGTCTATTGTTAGCTCTAGTATCCCCAGGACCTAGTAGGTTCTCAATAGATACTTGCTGAATGAAGGAAGGAAGGTACAAATAAAGGAATGGAACTCATCAAAATAAAAGTACAATTTATATCGTGAAATTATAGAGGCATGCATATGTGCCTTAATCAATCAGAAAAGAGGCTCTACCCACACGAGTATGTTTGCTATATATTATACTTAAAAATTGGTTAGAATTAAGGTATAGATATTACATTTAAAACATGACTAAAATAGTAAAAGAATAGAATCGGGGCCATCCTAACAGACCACCCCTTAGAAGTTTCGGAAGCTCTTGGTGAGACTGACTAACGGATTTTGAGCACCTCATCTCACCTTAATCTCCTCTACCTCCTAATTCACTATTCAAATTATGTGTGCTATGGACATCCCTGGTGGTGCAAGGAGTTAAATCTCAGCACTATGAAGCTATCAGCAGCCACTGAGTTCTATCCCGGCCAGGGAGCTTCCCACATGGCGCAGCAGACCTCTCCTGTCTCGCCCACTGCTCCCCTCAGCAGTGTATTTCCATCCATCTGCCTGTTCTGCTCCCCACTCTGTCTCTGGTGAATCCTCTCCCCACCCCCACACCTCTGGCCTGCACCCCAGCTCTTGTATGTATAAATAAATAAATCTTTAAAAAAAAATAAATAAAAAATAAATTACGTGTGCTAAAGGGCTTAGAGGCGCTTCTAGGGACATTAGAAAATGAGACACAATCCAAGATGCCTTCACTCTTCTTAGGGACCATTCTAAAGTGCCCTTCACCCCCTCTTCTCTAGCTCACCATCCTGTGTCCTTCTTGGCTTGCATTTAACACAATTCAGTTATCCATTTTACTCTTCTCTGCTCACTCTCACAGAATTCTTGCTCCAAGAGAGCAAGAACCCTGACTATCTTCATTTATCAGTGTATTCCAGCACCAGGCATAGTTCCTGATACCTAGCAGATATTCAGATTCTTAAGAATAAATGAATGGGTGACTAAACAAAATACTGTATGAGGGGGAAGGGGAGGTTAATAGCTTATTGCTGGCTACAGGAAGTCAGAAGTAAAAATGTTCTCAGAGTACTTATTCTAGGTTGCTATATGGCAATATATAATGCTATTTTAAAATAAGATTTGGTAAATGTTTTCTAAGTAATTGGCATACTATCCATGGATGAATGATCCAAGCCTTCCTATTCCAGAAAGACTTCTTATTCAAACTGCTCTAAAATTTAAGAAGACCTGGATTCCTACATTTTTTAAAAAAATCAGGGTATTAAAAACTGCATAACATTCATTATTGGCAAGTCCATTCAATTTATCAAGTAACTATAACTTTCCTGTTGTGCTTCTCCATTATCATTAGTATAGTAAAACTACTAAATCCACTAACTCAGCTGCTGAACTTGTAGGAACTCAATCGGATAAGACATTTTAACTTACAACTTTAAGATAAATAGCCCTGGGGATGACCACAGCTAACATTGCTGTGTGAGATCTGGGAGAATCACCTGGAGAATAAATCCTAAGAGTTCTCATCACAAGCAGAATTTCCCCCTTTTTTCTTTTTTCCTTTCTCTTCTTTTTATTGTATCTATGTGAGAAGCTGGTGTTGGCTGGGCCTAACGTGGTGCTCATTTACAATCTACGTAAGTGAAACCATGATGCTGTACAACTTAGGCTGATGGAGCAACATATGTCAATAATTTTTCAATAAAATTGGGAGAAAACATTTTAATTTCTTCACTTCTGTCTTAACCCAGCAATTTTCAGTTAATCTATTTTTCTACTGTATCTGGATTCTCAGGAAAAGATGTTACTGATTAGGAACTTTTCTGTTTTTTTTAAAGATTTATTTATTTATGCATACAAGAACTGGGGTGTAGGCCAGAGGTGTGGGGTGGTGAGAGGATTCACCACAGAGTGGGGAGCAGAATAGGCGGATCTATGAAGTACACTGCTGAAAGGAACAGCTGGCAAGACAGGAGAGGTCTGTTGTGCCATGTGGGAATCTCCCTGGCTGGGAATAGAACTCCTGCTGCCGTGGCTGCCGATAGCCTCATAGTGCTGTGACTGAACCCGTTGTGCCACTAGGGAGGCCCCAGGAACTTTTCTTATCAGCAGTGAATATGAAACTGGATCTGGACTTGAGTTTACCATTGGTTCAATTTTAGTTTAACCAAATGCAGCCCATTGACTGTGCATTTCCCGGATTATCACGTGGCTTTACCTACCGTTAGGCTCCATGCACACATCACTACTTTGCGTAATCTTGGATATGAAAGGCTGTGTTGATATTAAGTCATACAATTCATTGAATCTGGGACTCCAACGACCTAGATGATCTCAATCACACACCAGATCAACCTCCGAGCCGTATATTCAGACATGGTGCCCACTGATATTTCATGGTAACGTCAGGGTCATTCAAAACCTACTAAAAAATTGGGCCTCCCCGGTGGCGCAGTGGTTAAGCGCTGTGCTGTGGAGCTGTCGGCAGCAGTGACGCAAGTTTGACGCCCGGCCGGGGAGAATCCCACATGGTGCGGCAGACCTCTCCTGCCTCGCCCGCTGCTCCCCTCAGCAGTGTATTTCTGATCTGCCTGTTCTGCTCCCCACTCTGTCTCTGGTGAACCCTCTCGCCGCCCCACGCCTCTGGCCTGTACCCCAGCTTGTATGTATAAATAAATAAAAAAAACCTACTAAAAAATTAAGAAAACTTAAAAGTTCATTTGTAACTGTTTATTTGCTCTCACCACTCTCTTCATAATAAGATTCTTTGTGCAGCTCAATAGAGCATGAAGTGTTAACTGAATTGGTTTTATTTTTTGACAAACATGATAGTGACATAGATGAAAATCAGTATAAAAGAAAAAGTCTTAATGGCATAATATTGCCTTTGCACCAGATCAAATACCTCATTTCTTATCCATACATGGACACAATTTACCTGCTATTTGGGGGTTTGTTCTTTTTGTATTTCCATGTTGCTGTTCATATTTATAGTTTTCAGTGGCTAAAACATGCCATGTTAAAAAAAAAAAAACATGCCATGTGATAAAATTCCCTAATTTTAAAACATTCTGTGGGGAACATATTTAAAACATATTAGACATTTCTCTTTTGTTTGGGGAGACTGTGAAAAATAATGCTATAAATACATTTTACTAGATTCTAAAACAAATTCTTGGACAGGGGTTAGCAAGTCAAAAAATACGAACATTTTCACATCTTGATTACATTTTTGAGTTAAAAGTCTGTTCTCAGGGGCATGAGGGATGTGGGTGTGCCAGGAAATACACAGTGAATATTAAAGTGCTGTGGTCTTTGTCTACCTCAAAAAAAGGATGGGAAAACAGGAAAGAAGTCATATCCAATGACTGTCCATGCAGCGCAGAAGTTTATGGTCCACTGTGTCCCCAAAACATCTAAGTTTTCTTCAGCACCATTTTGAAGTAATGATTCAGACAAGTTCTATTCAGAAACTGGTTGGAGTGATGCCTGCTATCCCCTCTGACAGTAGGGATTTGACCTGTTTTGTCCACCACTGTAGCACCGGGACCTCAAAATAGTGCCAGGCAAGTACTAGGTACAATTTATTGAATGAATCTGTTTAATGAGTGTTAAGAAGGACAGTGGACTCACGACATGTGTAGAAGCTACACAGAATTCTTCTCCAATCAGGGTGGATGATGTACTGATCTACCTGTGCACTGACAAATCTCTTGGTCAAAACCCATTTCACAAAAGTAACACATTGGAAGAACATTAAGAATGGGGCCCTTTTATGGTTTCCCTGGTGGTGCGAGGGTTCAAGTCTCAGCACTATCAAGCTATCTGCAGCTACTGCAGCATGAGTTGGATCCCTGGCCAGGGACCTAACGCACATGGCGCAGCAGACCTCTCCTGTGTCTCCCACTGTTCCCCTTAGCAGTGCATTTCAGTACATCTGCCTCTTCTGCTCCCCACCCTGCCTCTAGTGAATCCTCTCATCCCCTGCACCTCTAGCCTAAACCCCAGTTCTTGTATGGACAAATAAATAAAAATAAATCTTAAAAAAAAAAGAATGGAGGGGGACCCTTTAGCAAAGGTTGGGTTCAAATTCTTTTTTTTTTTTTAAGACTGTGTTACTTTTTTTTTTTTTCTTATTTATTTATACATACAGCTGCGGTACAGGCCAGAGGTGTGGAGTGGTGAGAGGCTTCACCAGAGACAGAATGGGGAGCAGAACAGGCAGATCAGAAATACACTGCTGAGGGGAGCAGCGGGCGAGGCAGGAGAGGTCTGCCTCACCATGTGGGATTCGCCCCAGCAGGGCGTCGAACTCGCATCGCTGCTGCCGACAGCTCCACAGCACAGCGCTTAACCACTGAGCCACCAGGGAGGCCCTCAAATTCTAACTCCTATGTCCAGTCTGGTCATGTTAGCCACATTGGACTTCACAAGGTCTGTCCCATTCAGCCCAACATGCTGATACACAGTCACAGTCTGCTGAAAGTCTTATATCTTTCAGTTCCCTAAAGGACTAATCTTTCTATAAGGACATCACAGAAATTTAATAGGAAGAAATGAATTCAGAAACAACCATGTTGAGATTCTAGTTAGCTCTCTCAATTTCTCTCAAGGAAAGGAATAGAATCACTGAACGAAAGCCCAAACTGCACATCCCTGAGGAAACCATGGTCCTGTAGCAGGCCTTCCCACGTTTAATTTAGGAGATAAATGTGGCTCTTCAAAGTAAGCACGGGGCTCCAGGGTCACAGTGGAGTCAGGACTAACAAGGAAGACAGGAAAAGAAAACAATGCAGAAGAGACTCCACAACAAACAAGCAGGTTCATTCAACTGCCTGACAGTTTGTTTACGGCTTCTAGTGACTCAGAGTTGGTTAATCGTGGCTCTGGAGCTCAACATAAATCACCTTTAAAATAATGCTCAGAGATCTCCTAGGAGAGTTCCTGGCAAAAGACTCTTAAGAATTTAAGCAAAATGTACACTTTTCTGAGTTCCATACACATCTCCATCCCAAATTCTGGATGCCTTTCCTTGGTCCGAGCATCATTCTCTATGTACACAACAGTCAAGTGTGACTTTTGGTAACTAATGAATGCTAATAACGGCACCAAAAATAAATAGATGGGATGTGTGACTTCGGCACTGACAAACACTAAAGTTCCAGATATGCTGGTCCTCTGAAGATAGAAGGATGTGGAGGAGACAACCAGCCCTGTAGGTGAGAGCAGAGCCAGCAGATTTTTTTTTTTAAAGATTTATTTAGTTATTCATACAAAAGCTGGGCTGTAGGCCAGAGGTGTGGGGGGTGAGAGGATTCATCAGAGTGGGGAGCAGAACAGGCGTATCTACTAAAATACACTGCTGAAGGGAGCAGCAGGCTAGACAGGAGGGGTCTGCTATGCCATGTGGGAAGCTCCCTGGCTGGGAATTGAACTAGTGGTGCAGTGGCTCTGGATGGCTTGATGGCACTGAGACTTAATCCCTTGCACCACCAGGGAGGCCAGAACCAGCAGATTTAAAGACTGTAACAGTGAGCACAGCTATTAAACACTCTATGGGTCACATTGAACCAAAATGAAGTTCTTAAACTAGCTTTTGGGTTTTTCTGTTGTTCGTTTTCTAGTTCTTTAAGATGTGAGATTAGATTGTTTCTTTGAGTTGTTTCTTGTTTTTTGATGTAAGCCTGTATTGCTTGCTATATATTTTCCTCTTATTATTGCTTTTGCTGTGTCCCAAACATTCTGGAAAGTTGTGTCCTCACTGTCATTTATTTCTAGATATTTTTTAATTTCTTCTTTGATCTCTTTGATGATCCAGTGGCTTCCAGGAATATGGGTTTCGTCTCCATGAAGTAATAGGGTTCCTTTTTTTCTTGTCATGGTTAACTTCTAGTTTGACTCCTTTATGATCAGAGAGGTATGATTTTGATCTTAGTGTATCTGTTGAGGTTTGTTTTGTGACCTAATATGTGATTGATCCTAGAGTATGTTCCATGTGCACTTGAGAAAAATGTGTATTCAGTTTTTCAGGGGTGTAATGCCCTATAGATATCTGTTAGTCCCATGTGGTCTAGGTCCTTATTTAGAGCTTTAATGACCTTATTTATTTTTCATCTTGTTGATCTGTCCAATGGTGAGAGTGGGGTGTTGAAGTCTCCTACTATGTATGTATTTTCTTTAATGTCTGTTTTCAGGGATGATAATAATTTTCTGATATATTTTGGTGCTCCTTCATTCAGTGAAGAACTGATGAGTGTTGATGAGTGTTATATCTTCCTGTTTTATTGTCCCCTTTATCATTATGTAGTGACCATCTGTGTCTCTTTTTACTTTCTTAAGTCTGAAGTCTATTTTATCTGATATAAGCATTGCTGTTCCTGCCTTCTTTTTTGGTCCATTTACATGTAGGATTGTTTTCCAGCCTTTAACTATTTATCTCTGTTTATCTTTTGCAATTAAGTGTGTTTCCTGTAAACAGCAGAAGGTTGGGTTCTGTGTTTGGATCCACCCTGCTATTCTGTGTCTTTTTATTGGTGTGTTTAGTCCATTTACATTTAGAGTTAATATTGATATAGTGTCATCCATATTTGTCTTTTTGTTTACCTTTTTGTGATTCTAATCCTTACCTTGTTTCATATTTCCTGTTCATTCCTCTGTTGGTTTTGGCTTCAGGGCTTCTTGTAATATTCTTTGGAGTGGGGGGTTGGTTGTGGTGAATTTCTGGAGTTTTTGTTTGTCAGAGAAAGTCCATATTCTTTCTTCTTAGAGGAAGGAGAGCTTTGCAGTGTAAAGTATTCTTGGTTGACTTTTGTTGGCATGTAGTTTGTTAAATATGTTACTCCATTTTCTTCTTGCCTGTAGTGTTTCTTCGGCGAAGTCTGATGTCAGTCAGATTGACTTTCCTTTATAGGTTATTCGTTTCTTTGTCCTCGTCATTTTCAGTATATTTTCCTTGGCTTGAGTTCTCGATAGTTTTACTATTATGTGTCTTGCTGGTTTTTTTTTTTTTCATTATAATAATTTGGAGATCTTCTGACTTCCTGTATGTCAATTTTTATTTCCTTTTTCATGTTTGGGAAGTTCTCTTCAATTATCTCCTTGAAAAGTTTCTCTGTTGCTTGGTCGCACTCCTCTCCTTCTGGGATTCCTATGATTCTGATGTTTCCTTTTTTCATGGTGTCAGATAGTTCTCAAAGCATTTCCTCATTCTTTTTCCATTGTTTTTCTCTTTCCTTTTCTGTCTTGGTTCTTTCAGTATCTTTATCTTTGAGAGTGCTTATTCTTCCCTCCATTTCTTGTATTCTAGCTTCCTGGCTTTTCCTAGAGTTCTTGAGCTCCTCTACTAATGTTTGTAAATCCTCCATTTCCTTCCATTTCTTCTTTATGGATTCGTTCTTGTTCTTCAGTTCTTCACTTATATTCCTCAGTTCTTTTTTATGCTTCTTTCTTTCTCTACCTTTTCATTTAACTCTATCATTATTTTTTGTTATGGCTATTTTGAATTCTTTATCTGTTAGACAGATGTAATCTTCTATGTTCATATTATTTGGTTCTGGAGAAGGATTTTCTTTCTGTGGTGTATTGTTTTCAGAATAATTTGTAATTTTTTTCCATCCCGTTGTTTGCCCTCTGCTTTGTTCTGATCGTAGTGTTCCTGTGCAGCTGGTGCCGGAAGGCATGACTCCTGGTTTCACTTGCTGAGGAGTGTTTATGGTTTCCTAGTGTCTGAACTGCTGTGGCTGTGGCTGGGTGTTGTCCAGATCTTCTTTTTTCTCTGCTGAACTTCTTTGTCCCTTGTGGCATGTCTCCGATGTGATTTCGGGTCCACGTGGATTTAGGGGAGAAGAAGGGGTGATGTGTAAAAAGGGAGGTGTTGCATAGTGAACCAAAGTAAAGTTCTACTATATTCCTTAATATTCACAGTTAAAGAGACAACCCAATTCAGACTTTTTAAAACTTCATTTTCCTTTAAAAAGAAAAAAGGTATAGGATTTATTGCCAAACAAGAACCATGCTAGAATCACTCCAAACATGACCTAAGGACACTGGATTAACAGGCCGGCTCTGTGCTGGAAGGTCAACCTCTGCAGGGGTGGAGTGGGGAGTCAAGCTGGGGAAGAAGCTTTTGTATCAGCATATTGACCAAAGCTCTGTTGATAATCATGAGAGTGAATTTAAATTACACATTAAAACTTAGAATGAACAAATAATATTGCATTGAAATTGTGAGAGTCAGTCCAAAGGCACTTTACATTACCTTATTTTAAGACAGATCCTATTCCCATTAAAGTAGCCATTCCCATAAAGCAACCAACATGCTTTGGAACTTTAAGTCAAATATGCCTTTGTCTTCTCATGACACTGCATGAGATTCTTGCTGCTTTTTGCAGAACTTTACTTTTTACATATAACACTGTAGACAAACTAGAATATATAAATAAGCAAAGACTTAGCAAAACAATCCACAATCCCGTCACCCAAAGATAATATACTATTAATGCTTCCAGACTTTTTCCTAAGCATACGATGTTACAAAAGCACAAAAGCACTCACCCTATGCTTTATTTTACAACTTTTTCTAAACTGAACAAGCAGTACCTTTCCATTTTTATAAAATCACTTTTAATGACCGCACTTAGAAAAAAGGAATGGATCAGTGAACATGCCTGGACATTTTGGATGTTTCCATTTTTTTTTAACCATTCTAAACATGCAGCAAATAAACATCTCTGTTTCTCTTGGCACATCTCTCACAATATTCCCATAGAAAATGCCCTAGAATTGTAATTGGTGGCTCAAATGCTGTGTTGTGTATGTATTATGCACAGTTTAAATTTTATGAAATAAACTGATCTACAGGGAAGTTGTACTGACTTAATCTACCAACTAGCAGTACGTGAAAGTCTAGTCCACGTGAAGGGAAATCAGCAGTATGTTTAATTTTAAATGATGACTTCAGTGAAAATGTATGCAATGTCAGTCAACGAAAGAAAAATGGCCAATAAATATAGGAAAAAACTCTTAGTCACAAAAATGAAAATTAAATGACTGTATTTCCCCTTCATTAAAATGACAACTCTCTTCTTTTTAATGCTGTGGGGACTTATTTGTTTTATAGATGGAAGTTTGTGCCTTTCCACCACTTTTATGCACTTATAGCAACATTTATTAAAAAGAAGTATCTGGAACTGACAAGATTGGGATCAAGGTGGGCACTTTACACACTGCAGGTGAGTAAACAGGCATAAACATTTTAAAGGTCAATTTAACAATATTAAAGCTTAAGAACTTTCAAACCCTTTAATCTAGTATATTTTCTTACAGACTTTATCATGCTAATATAATCAGAGAAAGGTAAAAAGAACTATAAACAAAGGCTTTCAGAATGTTATATATTTATTTCATCACATACACATAACAGTGGGTACCCACCATAATGGGTCCCTCTAAACTAAAGCAGGATTTTAAAACTACACAGAAAAAAAAATGAAAAAAACAAAAATATGTGTATTGGGAAAACCGAAAGGAAATTCAGAAAAATGTTAATGAAATAGTTGTCTGAATATTGGATGCATTTTCTTTTTTTCTTTCCCTTCCTGAATCTTCCAACTTCTTAACAATAAATATGTACTCTTCATAAATCAGAAAAAAAAAAAAAAACAGAACATACAAAAACGTATGCAGTTGTACTTCAAGTGAAAATGCCACCAATTCTTCTTTAAGTAAATGGAGTTTTATTTTCACATTCTTAATTTATGCCATTAATGGACACTTCATCTAAAGTAATTTAAAATACTTTTATTTCTAAATACTGTCCCATTACTTCTGGATACTCATGGAAGTGTTTGCTTTTTTTAGGATATAATTCATATGCGCTTTTAACAGCACAAAACTTTGCAACTGAAGGTTTACCTAAGGCATATCTGGAAATAAAATATGTTTCCCTCATAAAGACAATCAGAAGCCATAGAAGGCGGCTAGAAGGGAAAAGCATTAGTCACTTGTTCTGTTTCATTGCCCAGTGCAGCGGACTTTTGGAAACAGAGCAAAGAAAAGGAAATGGGCCAGAGGCCTTCTGACTTACTTGTTTATTCATTAAAACATTCAGAACCTGTCCTAAATACTGATGTAAAAACTAGAGTCACAAACAGAAGCGCCCTCACCTCCCAGCCAAGCTTTTTCCTTTTTCATCTCTCCTCATTCCTTCCAGAAAGGACAAAATCCAGACAGATGTGTAAGCTACTCCATCAGAGAAAGCAATAATCTTCCTCTTTTAGCACAGTGTTCTCTGAGTTACAGATTGTTTTTTAGTAAAACCCAGCTATATTTAAAAAAAAAATAGAATAAATACATCAGAAGGTAATACCTTATGTGAAAACTTCGTATCTGTCCTGATTTGTTTCAGAGGTGATGTAAAATGTGTTTGTTTCTTATGTGGGATCACGGGAAAAAGTTTGAAAGCTTCTATTATGATGTAGTAAAGAGACAATGCAATCAACTATAAGCTATTCTCACCCTATTCCCTATCAAAACTTAAATCCTCAAATCAAATATTCCTGGAAAATATAAAAAACTATCTTGTGGCATAAAGATTCTATGACTATCCTTAACCCAATCAAAAACCTTCAAAATGTTTGAGTTTGGCCAAGTCTTATGAAAAGTGTTGGCAGTTTGGCCTCATTCACTCTTTTTTTTTTTTTAAAGATTTATTTTTTATTTATACATACAAGCTGGGGTACAGGCCAGAGGCGTCGGGCGGTGAGAGGGTTCACCAGAGACGGAGTGGGGAGCAGAACAGGCAGATCAGAAGTACACTGCTGAGGGGAGCAGTGGGAGAGGCTGGAGAGGTCTGCTGCGCCATGTGGGATTCTCCCCAGCCGGGCGTTGAACTCGCGTCGCTGCTGCCGACAGCTCCACAGCGCAGCGCTTAACCGCTGCGCCACCGGGGAGGCCCTGGCTTCATTCACTCTTGCTCTAGTCACTCTTAGTTTACCTGCTATACCGCATGATGCAGCCTATTACTACCATGGACCCCCAAGTCCTCCGTGCTACCACTCTCCTGGCCACATGCGCCTTTTCTCCACTTAATGCCATTGCCAGCCTTTGTACCCTCTGGAACTCACATTCAGTAATTAAACTCTCCTACCATGTTAGCCTCCTGGTAGTCATTGAGCCTCTCTCTTCCCACAGTCCTCCCAAGAAGAAACTGTTCTCCATTCAGCAGATGCTAAGGGGAGAACCTTCCACGTGCCAGGCAGTGTGCACGGCCTCCAGAAGACGGCGAGGAAGAGTGACGAGCCCAGCGTCCAGACGTGGCACGGGGCTCGCCCTCTTGCAGGGACTGAGAGGAAGCCCGTGTGTCAGGAGAGCTGGGCACAATCTGAGAAACGTTGACAGCACAGAGGCTGTGTGGGGCCTACAGGAAGTTCGGGTTTTATTCTAAGAGCAGTAGGAAGCCACTGAAGAGTTTAAAGCATCGGAGGGACATCACGTGAGTAATCCTAGAAGAAAGAGATTGTATGTGGCAAAAATGAAAAAAAGGAGGAGAGACAGGAACTTACAGTCTGAACAAGAGAAAATCATGACCTGAAACTGGGTAATAACAGTAGAAATACAGAGAACTGATTGGAAATTTCTTCTGGAGGTTGGTCAGTAGAATTTGCCAATAGACTGAAATGGGGACAATTAAGAAAGTCTTGGGACCTGGGGCTGGGTGGGGTCAGTGTCCGCCGCATCCGGAATGGCTCCTTATTTCTACCTTCCTGCAGAATTAGTCTGTCTCCTGGCATTTGGTTGTACCCCCTCCGCCACTTCCTGACCTCCACTCTTTGCCTAACCATTTCCTAAGAACACTTGGGAAATGGCTTTGTTCTTGCCCAAGTCCTGTCCTTTGTGATTATCTTCAAGATCCAGGTGAACCAGCTCCCCATCACTTCACCCCGCCCCCCGGCACGCGCAGGCTCCCCTCCGCCCTGCCCGCACCCACTCCACCGCCTCCCTCAGAGCTGCCCTGGGGCCTGCCAGGGCCACCAGCTGTGGCTCTGAAATGTCCATTGGGCATCCGGACTACACAGTCACGGGCCTTCTCCAGGTTGGCACTTGTGTTCTCCGTCTTACTTGGTGACTGTGAGCTCCCCAGTGATCTCATCTCGGTGACCGCTAAAGCAGGATAGACCCCAATGACGCCTGTAACTGAGAAGCCGTAGCACCCTCACTTCTTTCTCATTATATCCTGATTAGGGTCCTTCTTTGTCACTAGACTTTAATCAAGTCCAGGAGGAGGAAGGACCATGACTTTTTTTTTTTTTTAAAGATTTACTTATATATGCTTAGAAGAACTGGGGTGTAGGCCGGAGGTGCGGGTGTGTATGTGAGAGAGAGAGGATTCACCAGAGATGGAGGGGGAAAGAGGGGAGCAGAGCAGGAGGATTTACTGAAATGTACTGCTAAGGGGAGCAGCAGGAAAGACTAGAGAGGTCTGCTGCGCCATGTGGGTCAGCTCCCTTCCCCAGGCCCACCGAACTCAGGCAGTCACATTGAGAGCGCTGAGACTTAACCCTTGTGCCACCAGGGAGGACCCTACACCTGATCTTTAACTCCAGTGTTAGCAGCAAGCTGTGCGTGGTACATCGGTGCAAAATAAATACTAGTATGGAGTGACAACACATTCTTTAAATTGAAACAAAGTTATTTGATATTAGAGTTATTTCTGACTTGAAAGGTGAAATCCTTTCATTAGGCCTTTCACTAACTTAGCTAGCTTGTTATCCTTTGTATGTAAAGGAAACAGTGATCACTGGCCAAGTTATAAAATTGCCTCACCACCAGCAGGGACTGATTCCACACAATCAACTTTTGATCTACCTTGCGACCAGAGGTATAATGCTGTAACACATCTGAGTTAGGATCTATTCAGCTGCACAGAATATCTGAAGCATGGACTATTACATGCTTGTGTATTTATTCCTTCTGGGAAATATTTATTTTAGAAAGTTAATTCTGGAAATCACCTTTTAAAAAGTTTATGGTGTTAAAACTAAGAAATGAGGAGAACCTTAAGGCATTTACCATTACATTAAAAAGAATAAAATACCTAGAAGTAAATTTAACTGGATCAGTAAAAGCCCCTACTCAGAAAATGAAGAAATAGAAGACTCAAATAAATGGAAAGATATTCTGTATACATGAATTGGAGAAACTAATGCTATTTTAAAAAGGCTATACTACCCAAAGCATGCTGCAGATTTAAAGTAATCTGCACATTTCACCCCTATCAAAATTACAATGCCATTTTTCACAGAAACAGAAAAAAGAATCCTGAAATTTAATGAAACCATAAAAGACCCCAAACAGCAAAAGTAATCTTGAGAAATAACAGAGTTGGAAGTATCACATGCTTTGATTTCAAACTATTTTTCAAAACTACAGTAATCAAAAATAGTATGGTATTGGTATAAAAACAGACACAGAGATCAATGGAACAGAATAGAGAGCATATAAATAAAACCATGCATACATGGTCAATTTACAACAAAGGAATCAAGGTTATACAATGAAGAAAAAACAGTCTCTTCAATAAATGGTGCTGGGGAAACTGGAAAAAAAAAAAAAAGAAACTGAACTACTTCTTACACCATACACAAAAATTAAATCAAAATGGATTAAAACTGAAAGAAACAAATAAAAAACCCTAGACGAAAACACAGGGGGCAAATTCCTTACTATCAGCCTTAGCAATGATTTTTTTGGATCTGACTATAAAAGCAAAGACAACAAAAGCAAAAATAAATAAGCGGGACTACATCAAACGAAAAAGCTTCTGGATAGCAAAGAAAATCATCAACAAATTGAAAAGACAAATAAAGGAAAACTATTTGCAAATTAAATATCTAAAAAGGGGGAGCCTCCCTGGTGGTGCAAGGGGTTAAGTTTCAGCACTATGAAGCTATCAGCAGCCACTGCAGCGTAAGTTCGATCCCAGGCCAGGGAGCTTCCCACATGGCACACGGACCTCTCTTGACTCGCCCGCTGCTCCCCTCAGCAGTGTATATCAGTCTATCTGCCTGTTCTGCTCCCCACTCTGTCTCTGGTGAATCCTCTCACCTCCTGCTCTCTGACCTACAACCCAGATCTTATATGCATAAATAAATAAAATAAACCTTAAAAAATGGAAAATAAAAAGTATTATTTAAAAAATAAATAACTAAAAGAGGTTAATACCCCAAGTACACAAAGAACTCATTTAACTCAATAACAAAAAAATAAATCTAATTTAATAAGGGGCAAAGAATTTGAATAGACTTTTTTCCAAAGAAGTCATACAGATGGCCAGCAGGTACATGCAAACACCACTGAAAAATCAGCAAAAGGAAAGTGAAGGCCACAGTGAGGAATCACCTCACACCTGTGAAGCTATCATTAAAAAAAGGTAATAACTTTTGAGGAAAGGAACACCAGGGCACTGTTGGTGGGAAGTAAACTGGTGAAGTCACTGTGGAAAACAGTATGGAGGTTCCTCAAAAAAGTGAACTTTAATAACCATGTGATCCAGCACCCCCCACCTCTGGGTACATAACCAAAGGAAACCAAACCCTTATTTCAAAGAGAGAGCTATATTCTGATGTTCACTGCAGCACTATTCGTGATAGCCAAAGTATGGAAACAAATAAGTGTCAGCCCCCAGATGAACAGATCAAGAAAACGTGATACATACACATAGTGGACTATCATCCATACTTTAAAAAGAAGGGCACCTGTCATTTGCAATAGCGTGGATGACATAAGGCTAAGGGAAATACACCAAAGACAGACAGAGACTGGACAGCATCTGTAACATGTGGAAACCAAAAACAAAAATGCTGCACCCATAGAAACACAGACCTGTGCTGTGGGGGCTTCTGAGTAAGGGGGAGTGAGAGATTACTACAAAAGGACAAATTTTCAGCTATAAAATGAATAAGTTCTGAAGATCTAACACATAATGATAACATAGTGACTAAAGTTGGTAGTATTGAATTATATAACTGAAATTTGCTGAGAGTAGCTCTTAGGCATTCTCACTCTACGTGAGGTGGTGAATGTGTTCATCAGTTTGAGTGTGGGAATTCTTCATTAATCATAGAGCCAATCACCGCAGCATATACATTAAAGATATTAAAATTTTATTTGTCAATTATACCTCAACACAGCTGAATAGTTAAAGGTCATGTGTCATTTTTGCTTTAAAAAAGCTTCAAAATATTCTGAAATTATCTCCCATTTCTCAGTTCGTTCTCTAAGCAACCAAGTGCTATATAAAACTGCTTCAGAAAAATTCCCTCAAGGCTGTAATTCAAAAAAAGACATATATCTGGTATATAAAGACTGGAATTTTTTTACTCTTCAATATAGCATAATGTTTTCTATATTTTTCCCTGAAGTATTTACTCTGAAACAAGTCAAACTTCATGGTATATAAACAACCATGACATTATTATTCTACTACTAATAAAAGTCTATTTCCCTTTATCTCCTTATTCATATTATTAAGCAAGAATGCTATGAGAGATTACTGAAGAGAGTCAAGTGTTTCTATAAATTCTTATGCTTTGGGGAAATAAAATGAGGAATTACTGTCATGCAGTAATATTTGTACTAAATTTCCTTTATATTCATCTTTCTGAAAGAAACTATAGAAATAATCTGAATATCATAGAGAGAAAAGTCTACCTTCTCATGTTATAAATTTGCTTTCTTCAAAAAAAAAAAAAACCTTCCTAGTGTGCAAATCCCAAATATTAGCACTATAAACTATACACATTGGAAACTGCAAACAAACAGCTGAACACAGTAGCGTCAACACTGCCCGCCAGGGAAATCACAAATAGGACATGGGAAGATTCTGCACAAAAGGCTGAGTAAAAATAGAACCCTCCACTCCTATACATTCAGGTCGCCCAGTTCCGCAGGCGACCTCTGTTGCATAACACAGCAGGTCAGGATTCCTCGGCCGGGGCCCGACCTGTGGCAAGGCGCACCCCTGCCCGCCCCCAGTCACAGCAGCCGTGGGAGCCAAGCCGGTGAGTGGTTTTATATTCATGGGAGAAGCCATCTTGATAGGCCTAGCAGTGTCCTCAAAATCACGTAGCTCAAAAGTTCTGGAGCCAGGGTTTGCTCCCTCGGCCTGAGCACTAGCCCATGACAGTGAGGCTGGCACCGGCTGCACACCCAGCCCAGGGCAGCGGGTGGAAAGCCAAGCCCTGGGTTCGCATCCTTGCTTCGCCACATCCCATGCGTCTCTGGTGGAAGTGTCCTCACCCAATTTTTTCCTTTGTGAAATGAGATTGTTTTTATCCTGCTTTTCAGGCCTGTCAGGAGATTTAAATGAGGCAAAGTAGGAACACTCTGGCACAAAGAGATAGATGTTCAACGAGTGATAACACTCGGAGACCACACGTGGCCTGCAGCAGTTTCACGAACCATCTGGGCTCTTCAGAATGTGTACTTGGCGGGTTAGTACATTCTGTCCCAGCATTATGGGACACACAACAATTAAGGGCTCCTTTCGGTTTATGCAGCTCCAGAATCAGAGGTTCTATTCAAAGCACTAGTGTCAAGTCATCTATGAACCACTTCCCCTGACAACATAACCTAACAGGACTCCTCCCGCCTATCAATCGCTGCTACTGGTCTGAAGCAGTCATTTTTGGCAAACTCTGCCCTCAGTGCACACCGGAGGTGCCCAGTAAGGCAGGACAGAGGAACGAGATTTTCTTTTTTAGAGAAAACAAAGAGAAGGCAATCTTGGAATAAAAGGATTGCATACCTCTTCCCTATTTTGAAATGTTGTCTGCAAACATGAAATTAATGCATACAGGGAGTTTCAGTTAACTACAGATAGATTTGTTCTCACTAAAGAAATTAGGCTGATCTCAAACTCTAAATACCACACAATCATCCTAAATCTTTCCTAGTTAGCATGGCAGAAATTACCCAGGATATACTAGAATTACAAAAGCTTGAGTGAAACCTATAGAGGCCTCTAATATCCATTCAGTGATTTTAATTTAGACTTTAAGAAGCAGTAAGTTCCTTCAATTAACCAATATAGTTGTCAGATAAAAACATGCTTAGAAATAAAATTGGCTTAAGAACAAGCTCAGACATGAAATAGTTCAACCCGGTAGGCCCGAGGAGTTCCTCTAGGCAAGCTCCTCACTAGATATCGCCCCTCCTTCATCACTCTTGGGCCTGTGTTCATTTCTAGAGAGTGGTCAGGTTCTCGAGTGTTCCACAAGACCTCTCCACCTGTTCCCAACTAGCTCCATGTAGAGCAGGGTTTCTCCACTGGCACTACGGCGCCCGTGCTGCGCAGGACACCCGCAGGCCTTGTAGGATGTGAGCAACATCCCTGACTCCAAGTTGTGACAACCGAAAATGTCTCTAGATATTGACCATTGGCCCCTAGGAGATAAATCACGCCTGATGAACCCCTGATGTAATCAGGCCATTCCCTTCCTTCCTACCTAAGACTCGTGCACAAGCTCTCCTGAAATGCCAAAGCCAGGTCTGGTTGTGAGTTCACGCCTCTGAACTGCTGTGTGCCCAAGCCCAATATTGAGGGTCCTCCTCACTACACCAACCACTTCAGAGGTGAGGACATTTGGATTTGGGGAGATGTCATAAGTTCAGTTCAGTGACAGAGCCAAGATTTAAAAGTAGGCCTTGTTAGAAAGTTCTGTATATGGATCATTCCATAAAGCCACAAGACCCCTGACGGAAAACAGTCAAAGCAAAACAGAACCAAGCCTTAAGATGTGAAATGATGAAGGGGCGTCACCAGTTCCACCAGTGACATCACCCTCGCCTGTGCTGCCCACCAAGTACCGGATAAGTCCTCCATGAGTGATATGTGCTCTGTGCTCAATTACGAAGTTAAAAGCTAAAAGTAATTACCATCAATATTTTTATCACTTGTAGTTGGTTATCAGCACCCTAAGATCCCTTCACCCACTTTCCCACCTCCTGTGAGTCTGCTCTATTTTATTACCCCTTCCAGGGACTTCCCGACCTGAAAGTGCACAGCTCACTTTCCCTCATCTCCTGGTCCCTTTATTTTTCTTTCTAGCACTTACCTTATCCCACTTCAAATAATGTATATTGTTCACCCAGCTCCTCCATTAGGATTTAAGGACACTTAATTTTGTTCTAATTTTCACCACTAGCACCTAGAACAGTGCCTGGCATATGACAGACCCCCAGGTATTTGCTCCATGGATTGATTTCTAAAAACTAAACCAGTGTTTACAACTATGTCCATCCAATGTGGTAATCAGTTTGTGATATAAAAATACATGAAATCATTATGTTGTATACTTAAGACTAGTACAATGTTAGGTCCTCCCTGGTGGCGCAACGGGTTGTCTCGGCACCATGAAGCTATTCCCAGCCACTGTAGCACCAGTTCCATACCTGGCCAGAGAGCTTCCCACATGGCACAGCAGACTTCTCCTGTCTCCCCCGCTGCTGCTCCCCTCAGCAGTGATCTCAGTAGATCCGCCTGTTCTGCTCTCCGCTGTGTCTCTGGTGAATCCTCTCACCACTCCCCACATCTCTGGTCTACACCCCAGCTCTTGTAAGCATAAATAAATAAATCTAAAAAAAAAAAAAAGACTAGTACAATGTTATATGTCAGTTACATCTCAATTTTTTAAAGAAATGAACAAATAGGAGGGAAAAGTCTATACCAGTGAAATCTGAATTAAGGGCCTATAGGAATTGGTGGCTTCTGATTACAGGTGCAAAAGGAGAGTCAAAAAGAAACACTGGACACGGTAGAAGTTTTAGGACAGTGCTTCTGTCATCATAATGTTCCTGGAGGACCCCGAGGAAGTGCATCCTCTGACTCAGTGGGCCTGGGGGGTGCGGGGGGCTGAGACCCTGCATGTTGAACACGTTCAAAGATGTTGCTGGTGTTGCTGGTCTGTTTGCATAGCAGGCACTAGACAACCAGAGTTACAGGAACAAAGCAACTTTGCACTGAAATGGCAATCAGAACTGCGGAAGACTAATTATACGAGTTGTTTGCCAACAAAAAGTACAAGCCATGTTTCTCTGTGCTGCCTTCCTTTCAGCTTTTAAGAAAGCGAAGTGTCTGGAATACTTTATGAACTCTGCAAATCCCAGCAATAAATAATTTCTCATATTTATGTTATCTTTTTCATAACGCAGTGATCATCAACATACATTTTGGTCTTGTTTAGGAGGCAGTAGTATAGTGGAATATTTAAAAGTAAAAATTTATTTAGCTTAATTTCTGATTTCAACTGATTAGCAAAAGCTTTTTCACAATCATTCTGCTTCAACATTATGTAATACTCAGCACAACACATATACAACCTCTGAATTTAGCTGTAGACTGTGAGCAGCTGAAAATGATGAGATTAAAAGTAGCTAAATGGAGGAGGGGATACATTCCCAGTTGTCCTGCCTGTTTCAATTTCCATAATAATGAAATTGGGACCAAAATAAAAAGGGGTGCTCAGCATCATCATTTTCAACTGAAAAAAGCACAAACTGCTCCCTCACTAGGACCTCTGCTGACAGTGAAATGCTCGGTTTACTCTTATTACAAAAGGCAATTTTAAACAAAATCAGCAAGGTTCAACTATGAAATTATCAAAAGATCTTTTTCTCTCTTCATGATCTAAAATCAAATGGCACCAGATAAGAGGGAAAAAAAAGGAAATAGTGAAAAATCAAAAAGAAAACTTATTCATTTATAAATTGGACCATTAACAGGTTTCAGCTAATCTAATGGTTTCACGGGAAAAAATGGCAGAAAGGAAAACCATAACTTTTAAGACACCCACTTCTGAGGTGTAAGCTAAATTTATGATTTGTTCTATTCTAATACCCGACAGAGATAACTTAGAGAAAATTTATTTTACATGCTCACTATGTAAATATTTAAGACATTTAAAATATTTAATTTCCACCTTTTGATAGATATTTCTTGAAATTCACTGGACTTTGACCTAGTGAAAATTTTCACTTTTCTTCAAAAAAAGATGTTTGACTTAAACCCAAACGAATGCTGCTGTCCAACATTTGAAAGCCTCCTAGCAGATCTGACATAACCATTCTTGAGACTCAGACACATTCCCTAAGCCTTGTATGATCAAAGAACTTCAAAAATAACATCTGTTCTGTGAGATTCAATTTTCTAGGCCTGTTTATCAGAAATGAACTTTTTCAAAATTCAAGTCAAGTCAGGCAGTGGTTTGCTTCCTATTGATAGGCTAACCTTCTTTCCTTTCTCTTCACAACTTAATAGCTCTGAACACATTAATCTTATTTATTGCTGAGCAATGTCCCTACCATCTGCTCTTGCTAGTATTCCATCTGAAAAAATAATTCTTTTTTATATAGTCAGCTCCAGTAATTTGTGTTGTGAATATTTTATTAGAAAGCAAGCACATGGGGGGAAGGAGACAGTGAGAATAAATTTGATCATCTAAATAATTATACATGGCGTATAAACAAAATCACTAACTGAATTATGAAGGGCAATTCTACAAATATTTTGAATTTCTGCTCTCACATTCAGCTGCCAAAATTCCAACTGGTATTTCAGTACTAAACATTCCTAACAAACAGTACTTTCAGACAGTTCAAAATGTTTTTGTATTTTAGTTCCAGATGGAGTATTAGTTCAGTTGGGTAAATGGCTGACTATAATGCAGTGATAATCTCTTATTAATTATAAGATGCATATTATTTACTTGGGGTTTGGAGCTCAGAAAAATAATTTCCATCATCAAATGCCATGGGAGACTCCTGAGATTTCACAATTTTATACATCCAATTCTATAAATTTTTACTTGCATGTTATTTAAGATTTTAGTTAAATACAGAGAACTGACAGCATTTAAAAGCAAAAGGAAATACAATTCTGTTTATTAATATTTTGCTAAGAATGATATTGTTTTTAGCTTGTATTACAAATTGTAATAGTATTGGTTTTTTTTTTTCCCAATTTAAGGTATTTACCTATACTGAATTGCAGTAATGCAAAATTTCAGGTTTCAAGAGAGGAAATTTGAGTGTTATTAGAAATACACTATTATACAAGGGCCTCTTTCTCCTTCCATTTTTTCCTAAATAAGATCTCCCCTCCTTTTTTTAGGTCACATACATTGGCATTCTCAGCAAAAACAAACTTGTATCATTAATACTCCTTTTCTTTCCTTGCTAAATATTAAGTTTAATAAAGTCAAAGAACAAAAATTGTAATTTTCTATTCTTCCAGTCTTCTCAAGAAATCCCCCCAATCTCATTATAATTTCGTCTTCATAATACATTCCAACGATTTACCAGCAATTCATAGGAACCCGTATCAGTCTACCATCACCAGTCACCCACATGTACCTCAGTCAAATCTTTAAGATCTTTTAGACTATGACCATGGTGGACATGTCCATCACAACTGCTCTCCCCGGAACACTTTTCACTTTGTCCTTACACAATAGTCCTTTCTTTCCTTTCAAAGACAAATCTGTCACGAGGGTCTTAATTCTTTGTTTTTTATACAATATTCAAAACTCATGCTTTAGAATTCTTCAAAAAACCATTTATGTTTAGACATAACCTAACTAAAAATGAGGCAATTAAAATTGTTCATGTAATGATTTCTGATTACTCATGCAAATTTTATAAACTAAAGAGATCAGTTCTATCACTGGCATAAACACTTAAAAAATACACAGCCAACTTCTAAATGTCACAGAAAAACATCTAATATATTAGTGGACTTCATAAAAAATAAATTAAATGGGGTCTCCCTGGTGGCACAAGGGGTTAAGTCTCAGCACTACGAAGCTATCTGCAGCCGCTGCAGCAAGAGTTCAATCCCTAGCCAGGGAGCTTCTCACATGGCACAGCAGACCTCTCCTGTCTCTCCCACAGCTCCCCTCAGCAGTGCATTTCAGTCAATCTGGCAGTTCTGCTCCCCACTCTGTCTCTGGTGAATCCTCTCACCACCCCACACCTCTGACCTACACCTCTGCCCTTGTACGCATAAATCAATCTTTGGGGGGGAAAAAACTGTAAAAAATAATTAATTAAATGCTTGGAAATGCTGCAGCATTGTCTTACAAACCAAAAGAACAAAACTTCACAGGAACTTACCTTAAAAACAATATAATCCTTAACAATATTAACACAATTTTAAGATGGCGATTGAAATGCTACTTGTAAGAACAGTATAAAGCAGCACAATTTTTAAAAAGTTTTAATGGAATTATAAAGTGCTATAAATCTTGCTGTTTTTGAATGTTGTGCTTATGACTGAGTAAAAATTACATCTTGGATCTATTAGATGCAAACAGTTTCATAATAATTTTCATTCCAGGGCTTTATCGAATTGCCAGATTTGAAAACTCCAGGTCTCTTTATCCCGGTTCTCATCTTTACTAAGCTATTATGCTGTTTTGGACCATTAAGTAAGAAACTGCAGCCTCAGATGAGTTTCCCAGTTCCACACTGAACTGATCAAGGTCCCGGGCTGTCTATTCATGGAAACCCACAATAATACCCATTTACAGTTCTCATTATCCTCCAAAAAGGAACTCGCTCTCAAATGTTTGCACTTGGCTTCCTTGTAGGAAGGGCCTAGTTTATGTGCAACCAAACATAAAATAGTTATATTGCTGATCTTGTCAATCTTGCAGTCTACTCTTAAGAAATTAAAGTGTCACTTCCAGAATTAAAAAAGCTGTACTGAACCCAGAATGCAAAATTAAAACTTTAGTTCTGAATTAAAACATTAACTTTCCAATAAATAATGCTTATAAAATAAGATTTTTAAATTAGAAGGAACAAATGAGCTAGCCACAAGTTAAAATTAAACACTTTTCAAAGCAAACTTAATTAGGGAGTTTCCAACATTTTACAATCACTCACTTTTCCTTTGTCGTAATACAGCATGTCTTTATATACCATACTTGTAAATTTTGAGTGTGTGGGTGTGTGTGTTGATTCAGAGTTTTTGTCTTAATTCTGTATTCACTTGATTACATGTAACAACAATTTTGATGGCAATTGTTTTGGTAAGAAATAATTCTTACCAGCCAATGGAGGCTGTGTGATTTTATGAGTTACTGAAGAAAAGATTTAATATATAAACACAAAGATTAGCCTTCTTTTTCCTAGATTAGGAATGTAAACAGAAGTTCACCACAGTTGTCTGTTAAGAGTTATTTATTAATTGTTCCACAATAGCATTAAAGTTCAGACCAAACTAAGGTACCGAAAGAAGGCTGAACTGAAAGACAAAACAGAGGTTTCAACCAAAGATCTCTTTACCCTTCAAAATTTCCTAGGGCCCCTGTCAGTAGGACTCAAAAATTAAGCCTTTTCTCCATTCTAAGCTATTCTAGATTTATCACCTCTGCCCAGTCTCCCTTTATTCTCCACAAACCTAAGGGAACAAATTTTCCCCTTGGGAGGGTAAGATCCAATCATCACATTCTTCTCCAAAAATACCTATTACAACATGTAACAAGCTTTATTTACAAGGTTTATCTTACACAGTACTATTTCAACTTCATCAAGCTGAGGTTATATGAAATGAGTATCAATGTTATTAAGAACTCAATATTACTTCCAGGTAAAAGGTGTAGGTTGCTTGTGGGGTTTCATTTTTGCCAATATACATATGTGGGAGGCTATTTCTATGCAACTAAAAGAATCACAGTAGTTGACTGCAGTTATTATACACTCTGAACACATTTCTTTGTTGATGGAAAATACTGAACTATTGTCAACCCAAGCATCTGTGATACTTATCAGATGAGAAACTGCAAAGAACTATAAATTCTATTCAACTTATTCAATCAGCTTATCACAAAACTCTATGGCTTTATGTAGCCTGAACGTATTCTTTAAATGTTAAATTACAGATAAATTTTAAAGTACTCTTCGATAATTGACGCTTTTTTAGTTTAAGTATGGGCTTTGCAGTGTATCTGTACAATCACATTTCATTATTTAGGCAGTCTTCTAAGGCAAGAATCTTAATCTGGGATCCATAGGTTAAAAAATCATTATGGGGAGGAGTCTTGCGAGCAGATTAGCTTGCAAACGTTTGTGTTTAGATGTTTGCTGACGTGTGGGGCTGGGAGGGACATCAATACCATCACCTGCCCAAAGAGTCTGTGACCCTAAAAATGTTAGGCAGCTCTTCGCCTGGAGAGAGTCAAAGGTTCACCTAAAATGTAAATAGACTCTACTTAAGTTATTTGTCACTCAAATAGTCTGTACTTTTTCAAAGAGCAAAACAGGTACAGAGGGGGAAAAAATTAAGTGTATGCCCTTTTATAGTAATGATCTTTTAAAACTAACTATAATCTCAAAGGATTTTTTTAATCAAGGATAAGAAAACAGCATTTCCAGAGGCTGTTTTTATATTAATGTTCATTTTAAGTAATAAATTCAGGACACAAGAAATACAGTAAGTGGAACACATTTCCTCTCAAAATCTATCTCAGGCGCTCTTATATCATCCCACAGAAAGCGCAAAAGCAGACCGGCAAAGCACCACAGAGCTCTCCTCTTAAATGCCAGGAGGGACCCCATAACAAAAATATCTGAAGGAACATTACTGACATAACCTCACGCAAAGCGAGGCACGGACGAGCATCACAAACTAACAAAGGAATCTTGCATCACGTTCTCGTAATGAAATCCTGTCATTATGCATCATAGAAAACATGATCATAAAACTCAGAAAATGACAGCCTTGACATGTAGTTTACCCCAAAAATGTAACTTTGAAGTTCAAGAGCTACTTTTTTTTTTTTGAGGATAGTTCTTCAGTTTAACAAGAAGTTAAGGACTGCTTAGGTCCTTACAAGGCCATGGTGCTCAAACTGTTACTCAGTTCAGGCATAAATGCTACTAATGACAAATGTCAGACAGCAGGAATGCCTCTCTTATCTGGAGTGTAATGCACATAAATTTGAGAAATATTTGCATCACAGAGATACAAATGTTAGAGACAGAAATGTTTGCAATTAACAAATTTTTTTTTCACATTTTTCTGTTCTCACTAGGAAATTCCGTCAAATTATTGACTGACCAGCAAAACAGCTAAATTATGGTAGTCCTTACCCTGAATTTATAGCAACACCAATGCTTAATTTTCTACTTGGCACTTTAATATCTTAAAAGTAAATGCCTTAATTGAAAAATTTTGACAGACACTCCACAGAATGAAAAAAAGAGTGGGTGGGTTAAAAAAATTAGTATGTTAAGGTTAATCTAGAAGAGAGAAATAAATCATCTGCGCAGAGACACTGAACTGGATTTCTATGCAGAATCAGAGATTCTGCTAAACACTTTTGCTCAATAAAATGACCAAATCTAGGGATTAACCCTGGCAAAGAAAGAACTAATTTACTTTTCCTAATCATACTGGCCCCCAAGAGAAATCCTTATTTATACTTAGTGTAATTTATCATTATACAATGTATCATGTAGGAAAAAAGGCAAAGACTCAAAGACCTCTTTACCTTTTAATAATTTACTCTAATTCCTCAACATTTGTAGCCACTAAATTTCAAAGCAATTTTCTCATGATTTTACAGTCATCTACAATTTTCCCCCTTCATCTTTACAAGTTAACATATTTACTTTCAAACATTGTCTGTCTGTACATCTTCAATATTTACGTCTTAGCTCTTTCCTTCTAATAGGTACTGTCAACCATTTAAAAACATTGTTAACTCTAACAACTTCTGTCCTACTTTTTAAAAATATTCAAGACCATCTTTATTTGCTACAGTTATTTTATAAACACATTTTCAGGGCAAAAAAAAAAAAAAACGATGCACCTAGGACCAAGAGATACTGAAATCTGATTTGAAATAAAGCCTCAATATATAATCTCTCTGGCATGATATTTAGGATGGCTAACCCAATTTCAATAAAGCATCCAGTTCACATACTAAAACTCTATTCTTCCATACAGTGCACCTCAAACACCAAGAAAATATTTAACCAACTTCCAAATTAACCTATAAGTAAGGAATACTTAACTTAAAAAATATACAACAAAAATTTAAGTCACTAAACTACAAGTCATACCATTGTGAATATTTCGTGAAATGTAGTTAATAGGAAAATCTGAAAAACATAAAAAGCTGGATATTAAGTGATATCTCCTTTCTTCAATTTTGTGATTAACAGGTCTTTTATTGGTAGTAAACTAGAGCAAACAATCAGAATAATACATATGCAGTATTCAGTACACACAATAAAAGTTAAAGAAAGTCAAAACCTGTATAAAACAAAACACTGGAGAAAATCATACAGCTTAAGAGATACAGTGGTAAAGGTCCTCTCCATCCTTTGATTACAGCTTGTACTCTGTACCCACGAGAACTTACCGCACTTACCAAAATAAGAAATACAGACTTTTTAGTACTGAGTGTATTTAAGAGGATTAAACACATTTTCTAAGAATCTTGCAATGACAAATAGATGACCCTTTAGCTGGTAAAGCATACTTAAGGGAGAAAAGTGGGGGAAGGAAATTAACTAGTATTTTGTAACCATTTTTAATAATTTCTTATTTTCCAAACACTGCTTTCATAACAGAAGTGTTTTACACTTGCACAATATTAATTACTTTATTATACATGGAAGCCTGTGGTAGGCTGATTACACAATAAGACTGCAAACAACCAGTGGTACTTTTCTGACGCCAGAAGAGTACATAAGACTGAAACATCACCAAAAGTACATAAAAAACTCATCAGCATAAACATCAAAGTACATTAAAAAATATAATCAGGAAAAAAATACAATTGCTAAAAAGTGGTTTAGAGCAGAGAGCCACTGTCTACCAGTAGCTTCAAATGGCAATTAGCGTTCATAGCAAGTTTTGATGACTTTACAAGACCCCTGTACAATACTGACTAATGCACCCTTTTAAAATATACATTAAAGGCTGCAATTTCACAAAGAGGTTCTGATGTCATTACTAAAATGCACATTGTTATCCCTCACACTAGCTCTGTCACCAGTTGGAATTACCACCTTATTAACAGCTATAGCTGTGAGTATGCAGGGTTTTAACTATACATGGATACCTGTATAGGGTTTTTTTTTTTTAAATAAAAAAAGTAGGGAGGGATAGTTACCCTACGGTTTAGCATTCTGATGCTACAAGGCATGTAAAATGCATAAGGAATTACTAATTGAATGCAAATCATTCTAAAATTAAAATTGTCAAGATAGAACAGGGAACAAGGCCAGCCCAGAACTCTGAAAAAGAGGATAGGTTATGAAAAGCAAAAAAACACAAGTGTGGGTGCTATGTAGTAGCACAGACAAAACAGTATTTTTAGGCCATGTATACAAAGAACGCATACCCAAATTTCAAAGAAATCATTTCATTCCAACTTGGTTCGAATACTGGAACCAACCACCCACTTGGGCTTCAACCCTGTACCAGATGTCAGATGGCTCTTAGTGGAACTACAGCCTTGTTAAAGTTGGGATAAGGAGAGGGTGCTTTTTTTCTTCTTCTTCTTCTTCTCCTTTTATTAAAGCTATCATTCCAGGCTTTGATCAAAGATCCAAGAATATTTGTTCTACCAGGCTGGAATGAATGTGGTTTGGAAGTTCAGAGTACAGTTAAAAAGCTGCAAAACATAGGTAGCCAACATCTCAGAATTTTGGATCAGCCCAGATGGAGACAGCAATTTGAAATGTTTTCGATCCCTTACTTAAATGTATATCATATCAGCCCAGGTAGAGCAATTTGAAATGTTTTCGATCCCTTACTTAAATGATGAAATGTATATCATACTATCTGTAAATTGGATATTCCATTACAGTGATAACGTACAGAATTCCCATGCGTTATTACACTTTCCTGAGAGTAAAGCAATTAGAATAACCTTAATCCTAGCAACAAAGTTTTTTTGTGTTTTTTTGTTTTGTTTTTTTTTGTGGGTTTTTTTTTTTTTTGCATTTAAAATTTTTGGGCTATTCCCTGACGATCTATACACGTAAATTTGATTGCTAAACATTGTCACTTTGAATGTCAAACTATTTTTAATCTATTGATTTTGATTAAAAATCATAATACAAACAGCTAAAATCACGCTAACAAAATAAACTAAATATGAAAAGTTGCATTGAAAGGGCATTACATTATTCTTAATAGGATCGTGTAGAAACATTCCAATGGCAGTGTTCTCAAAATAAAACAAAATTACATTAGAAGACCTCCAGCCTGGTCACTTTTGGGACCTTACCTGTAACTCTGGCTGGTGGGTGTCTTTACTCTTGTACTACATGGCTCACTTACATCAGACATCATATTTGTATACCCTGAGAAATCTGACACTGAAGTCCTTACTCTATGGTCCACTTCTCCATTAGAGTTAGTGATAAAGGTCATTGGCACCCTGCTGCCCGACTTAAACTGAGAACCAAACGCTTGTGCAAAGTTCTCAATCTGGTATGTTGTTCTAGGCTCTATGTCTTTCTGAGGATCTATCTGGCTAGCTAACTCCTGAGATGGAATCTGAAAACTTGTTGAGGACTCTAAGTTTTTCTGTTGTTCCTTCTGGCTAGTCAATTTCTGAGATGAGGACTGGAAGGCTGATGAAGTCTCTAAATTCTTCTGAGAATCTATCAGGTCATCCAGCTCCTGGGAAGGTGTCAACTGCTGATGTGTAGCATCCAAAGTAGATAAATAAAGACCTGGTTGAGATCCAAACAACATCCCAAAAGGAGGCTTTGGCAATGAAGATGGCAACACTGAGGTAACAGATTGGCCGAAACCACACTCCAAAGGAGATGTAGTGTATATTTGTTTTTCTGGAAATAAAGTGTGGTTGTGGAGAGGTGAAGACAAACTGACAAATTGGAAACCGTGTCCAAGAGTAAAACCTGCATTAGAGGATTTTTCAAAAGCCTGTTGGAGGTATTTGGAGTATTCTTGTAACACGATTGCCTTATCATTTGAAGGTGTTTGGGTGCCTGGGCTCAAATTTTCTTCTTGAACCAATTCTGAGTGTTCTCCTGAGGGGTGTAAATCCACACGTGGTTCTGTTATATTGAAAGGATCCTCTTTCTGGCTTTCTGATTTGTTGGAGTACTGATCCAAAATACTTTGTAAAACCTCATCAGGAATTCCAGACTTGTCATGACAAGACTTAATTTCAGCATTGAGAGCTGAGGAGTCAATAAGTGACAATGGGGTCTCATTGTCCAAAACACTGACACCTGCAGACTGAATGACGGACTGTTGGGAGACCATGTGTCCTAAGTTTAGAGAAAAGGCACTGTTGCTGCTGGCAGTTGGTAAGTATCGTCTTTTCTTTGAAAACTGCATGGCATCATCATAATTACTACTTATTTGACCTTGTTTGCCACTTGTACTTTGGAGAAGACTAATAGTCTCCACACTATTATTCGATACGATGCCAAGTGAGCCACTTGGTTTCCCAGACAAGGACTTCTGTCCAACTATGTCCGGCAATGGGGACACAAAATTAAGGTAGTTTTTATCTGTATTCTTCCTGCTTCCTTTCTTAAAGATCAATTTTGGCACCCTTTTCTGCAGTTCATCTATACCAGTGCCAATCATGCCTCCACTGGAAGACGCGGCAGGCATTTCTACCGAGTAACTCGGCATGTTTATATTATTGGAGATTTGTGATTCGTTTGTTTTACCAGTCTTATGTTCCTTATTTTCAACAGCTATGCTTTTTGACTTTGTTTTTCTCCTTGAAGAACTTGTATTTCCCTGAGACAACACAGCCAGATTACCCATACTGTTATGGTTTGGTGACCCAGGTTCTGCACTAGCGGCTCCTTTAGCTATGGCTTCACCACATGTGCGCCTGTGCTTCAACAGCCTATCAGTCCTCGAAAAATACTGCTGGCAAGTGTCACACTTATATGGCTTTTCTCCACTATGTGTCCTCTTGTGTCTCTCCATATGGTACTTCTGAATAAACTTCATGCTGCACTGATCACATCCAAATGGCTTCTCTCTACTATGAATTTTCTCGTGTCTCTGCAGTAGGTATTTCTGAATGAAACCCATACTGCACTGGCTGCACTGGAAAGGTCTCTCTCCTGTATGAATGAGGACGTGTCTCCGCAGGTGATAGGAGCTTCTGAAAGCAGCACTACAGTGATCGCAGATATGAGGTTTCTGACTTGGGGAGAGGATGGCACCTTCTCCATCTCCAACCAAAGAAGGTTTGGAAGATGCACTTGGCTTCCTCTTGGCTTTGATTCCCTGAGATTCTGGCTTTGGCCTCTTTGCCTTTTTGACATTAGTGTCCTGCTTTGGCTCCTCGTTGCCATGGTGGTCATCAGTCCTGCTACTGCTGCTGAGCAATACATCGCGGTGGTGCTGGGCTGGTTGCTGCTGGGCATGCTGGTGGAGAATACTGAGGTCTTGGATGACGCCGTGGCTGGCCCCTTCCCCGCCTCCTAGGCCTGGAGATCTCTCTTCGGCCCCAGCGAACAGCCCCCCATAGTGGTGGTGGTGATGGTGGTGATGGGACTGCTGCTCCTCAGGATCCGCGGGTTTCTCCTGTTTGATGCTGACCAAAGACTGCAAGAATCCCCAGGAGCTCCTCTGCGAGGGGAAGGCCGCGGCAGACGCCGCCGGCTCCTTCTTGAAAGTCATGTCCGGGGCTGGCGGAGGGGGGGGCTCGGCGGCCGGGGTTGCGGAGGTAGAGGAGGATAACACGCACTGCGGGGGAGGGGCGGCCGAGCCCGCCGGTCGGGTGAAGCTGGTGACCGGGGGAAGCCGGTGGTTGAACATAACCATACCCTGGGGAAAGGTGGGTTCCATCTCTGCCCTCCTGCCGCTGCTGCCGCTGCCGCCGCCGCCGCCGCTACCGCCGCCGCCGCCGGAGCCGCTACCACCGCTACTGCCGGTACCGCCGCCTCCACTCAGGAACCCACTGCCGATTTTCATACCCCGCAGGAGGCCTGGCTGAGGAGAGGAGGAGGAAGAGGGAAGAAGGGGGGAAGGAGGTGGAACCGGGCCCCGGGCCGGGACCACCGCAGCGCCCGGGACCCCGCCGCGCCGCCGCCCAGACCGCAACGCGCCCAGCCTAATTCCCAGCCCAGTGGCCTCCGGCACCGGCACGCATGGTTCCGCGACTCCTCCCCGGGCCTCGCCCTCTCCCCTCTGCGACCCACCGGCAACACTTACGGGTACCGCCGCCGCCGCAGCCGCCGTCGCCTCCAGTTAATAAAAATAACGCCGTCCTCTCCACAATGGAATTAAAAGCCTCCCCGGCACTGCGCAGCCGCGGCGCGGTGTCTGCTGGGAACTCCCCGACCCGGCCAGAGGGGAGCTCTGCGGAGCCAGGGCGCCTGCGCCGCAGCTTCCGCCCGGCCGGCCTGTCAATCACTGGGGCGGTTGGGCCGCGGAGAGGCCCGGGGCTGGAGGGGAGGGGATTTGGAGCCCCTCTAAAGAGAGGCTTCCGAGGCGAATAGGCGTGATTGGTGGGCTGCCCTGGGGAGGAGGACGTGGGTGAGGGCTTCTGGGGGAAAGACGTTCAGGAGGTGGAACTTAAGGGGCGGGAAGTTACCGCGGGACGGTGCTGCGGCGTGGCGTGGGATCTGCAGAGAAAGGCTGGAGGAGGAGGTGGGGGGTACTGAGGGTTGAATATTGGGACTTCACTTTACAGTTTTCAGCCCAGGTATTGAAGCAAAATCCAAACCTAGAGTGGTTCACGTAGGGCCCTTTTAATTCTACATAAAAGCATTAAACTTCAAATGCTCAACCTTTATTAAAGATCGCTACAGTTACCCCTTAGTTTGGAAACTCTTTAATAATGGGTGCGTATCCTTTGCATTTATAGGAGGAGCCTACTTTGAAACCGCAATAGAGGTACCGTTGCAAAAAAAAAAAAAAATTGTCTTACTGCCAACCTACCTGAAGGCTACTGGAAAAGGAAACTGGGTGTAATCCAGGTGCAGTCGCCTGTAAAACACGCCCACACGCATACTTCATCATCATCAGATGTTATTTAAATACCCACATACCTTCTCAGTCTGGTTAATGAGTCTGTTTGTCACGTTTGCTGCTTGGTCTCTTAGGTTATTTGGGAAAAGTGGACCAGCAGGCCTTTGGGGTTTTTTTGGTTTTTTTGTTTGTTTGTTTTCTTGTGAAGTTTTTGTTTTTTATTGGGGCACAGGGGGATGGAGTGGGAAATGTCACCATGGGCTACACCCTGTAAGGGGAGAATGTCACTGTTAATCTTCCTGGGTAAGACCTGTGCTAGGATCCCCCATACCCACCCCCCTGTGCAGAACACTGAGAAACAAATGCAAAATTACAAATTTTCCCCTGAAGAGAAAATGACAAAGTATATTTTTGACATCAAAGGTTAACAAAATAAAGCAAATATTTACTCAATGCCTATGTACACAGGGTACTCTCACATTAGCCCTCAAAAGTCTAAACCAGCAACATCCCTAATAGCAATGTCTTTACCCAGCATATTTTAATACAATTGCAAATCAGTCTTCTCACACTATTTCTAGCTAAGTAGCTTCTCACATTAAACAAGAACTATAACTGCTCTGAGATAGTTGACAATCGAAGCTGTAAAGATTATTAACTATTAACCTCTCTGAGCCTGCTCAAAACCTTAAAAGGACAATATTTAATGAGCATTTTTACAAAAGAAATATTAGTATTTTTCTAGTCCATACAACTACATCTAAGCATTCTACCACTTAAACTGTGAAACTTGAATAATGTCAAGTACAGTTAAGTGTTAAAAACTGAAAATTCAAAAACTTAAGGCAGTAGTAAAATATTAGTCAGTGCCTATGAGAAATGAGGCTGTCCCTTTATTCAGGGTGTCAGTGGTGAATGGTAAGCTGGGATGCACATAAGCCAGTCCAAGCATGAAGGGCAGCAGGACACCCATATGAAAAGCCAACTTTGTTCCTCAGTTATCAAGATAAGAAACCTGTCATTTCTCTCATTCACTCTGTCAGCCTTGAGATACTCCAAGCAGACTTACCTCTGTGTTGTACACCCCATATATCAGGAAGATGAAGAGACCCTGTAAAATAAAATGGAAGGGAAAGGCTGTTAACGCTAATCATTTCAGCAGTAGAAATACCTGAAATAAACTTTCCTGGGAACAGACAAAAGAAGACACACTTCATCAAGGTCAATTTATTTTTCTATTTTTCAGCATTAGAAGCTGTACCTTGAGCATTTATAAGATAACATACCAGCACATCACTTATAGTGGTGGTACTATTCAATGCTTTAGAAACAGAAGATGAAAACACCATCTCAGGTCATACCATATTAATTAGAAAAATCAATATGCCAGTCTCTGAAAGATAGCTGGGTAATGAAAAAAGTAAATTCAGAAAATGTCATTAAAGTATCATAATAATAGCCCTAAGCATCAGTGTTTCTAAGCACTGTTTTAGATTGCAGCAACTAAAATATTACACTATTAAATAGGGTGAAAAGGATTTAATAATCAAGTATAAAACAGTTAAAAGGATACACTTAGAGCAATACATATGAGTTGTTTTTGAATAATACTTAAAATACCAATTCAAGTTGAGATAAAATTTTACATTATCAGCTATTGTAAAACTGCATACATTTTATTATCCAATATAGTTAAAACGTTCCAAAGGTCTTCCATTTATTAGTCCTTAGCTTTAGAAAATGCTTAATTAGTTGTGAAATATAAATCAAATCTCACTCTTAAGCTAAAATCGTAGTTTTTTTAGCAAATAAAAAGACACGGTTTAAACTTATTAGAGATAATAGCAGGACATTTTCCATTTTGTTTGCCTACAGAAGATAAAAAAGATTTCCTCACAGAGAACAGTAAAAATGATATACTGTTCATGTTAGGTGCTAATAAACCAAATATTAAATAGCAGTCTGAACTAAAATCTGGAAAGGGTTCTGTAGTTAAATAACATGACACTTTCGAAGAAAAATATTACACGAATGTCTTAATAACTGTTTTACTCCAAATGCTTACATCTTATAAATAATGGGGGGAAATTCTAGAACAAGGAGATTGAATAAAACAGAAATAAGTTTTGTTCTTGTTAGTTTTTTTTTTAAATAGACAATTTTTTTTAAAGATATATTTATTTATACATACAAGCTGGGGTACAGGCCAAGAGGCATGGGGCGGCGAGAGGGCTCACCAGAGACAATTTTAAGGACAATTTTAGATTAACAGAAATGTTAAGATACTACCCAGAGTTCACATATATGTTGCAACATTTTATATTATTATTCTACATTTGTTACAGTTACCCTTTTCAGTACTGCTCTCTCTATACAAATTTCAGAAACTAAAACTATTGCAGTACATGTGTCATATTAGGAAGAAAGATTAATAAAGTGTTCTGAACAATCAAAAATTGCCACTTAGGTTATAAACTTTCAAAAATTCCAGTGAGAACTTTATTCATTGTGTAGATGTGGTGTCCCAAAGGTGGCTACTCACACTCAATTCCATCCTTCAAGTAGTTTACACAGTGCAGAATAAATCCAAACTGCTTAGAGGCTACTCATTTTATAGGCTATTTGTTTACTCCTATTCTAGATAATTCAGAAAGATATATTTCTTCTCTGATTTATGAAAAAAAAAAACAATAAGGAAAATTAAGTCCTCTTTCCCTAGTATGTGCTAATTCTTTATTTCATATTGTGTTTTATAGATGTAAAATTAAGAGGTTACTCAAATCTTCATTCTATTTGTTAAATGAGATAGGAGTATTTTGCTTTGTGCAATAGGGTGAGCTTCTGATTAAGTTCAATTTCTTATATAGTGAATAATATTCCCTATGATTTATCTGTTAAGAAACCCAACTATCTTCATGAAATCTATAGGATGCTTTGAAAATCAGTGTTTTATAATGTATATCATCAGTCCTATATATTTGTAAATTAAGTTTTCTCAAAGAGAGTGAAAAAATATATATCACAATTTGTCTTGTGTCTAAGTAAAGTGAGGAGAATAAGTTACATGTCCCAGTATATTTATTTACATTTCTATGTTACTCATTATCCATTTTCAATTTAATTGACTTAATCTTTTAAGGCAATGTAAAATAATCAACAATAAAAATCTCCCTTTTGAAAATAGGATTTTGACTGAAAAGTAATTTTAAATAAAGTTTGTTTCAACCTCAGTTTTTTCCCTCCTACGTTTCCTTCAACAGATGTACACTTAAGAATATGAAAAGCAAACCCCAAAATGACTTGTAAAGACCCTCCAAAAGCCTGAGACTTTAAATCACTTCTAGCATTCTCTGCCTTTCTTTTCTTGCATAGTCTACCCGATGCCACCACAATCGTTGAAAGTCCAACATGAATAATAATTTAACTATATGCTTCACACATAGTGACTTTTTCCCCCATGGATTTTACCAGCTATCTGCAGTTGTGACAATTTAGATCTAACTCTGCAGAACTTCAGAAACCCTTCACTACTGGATAAAGAGCCCATTTTCTCTATTTCCCAAGGGAAGAATCAAAACAGTAACAGCTAAACCTAAAAATCTTAAGCCTTAACTATGAGCCACTTTTAAATCTCTGCAGAGAGAATACCTTTAAAAACAGCTGGAAGGAACCAACTGCCAAACTTCAACTGGCACTGAGGTTTCTGGAACTCCTTATACCAACATTCTGTGCTACTGAAGACTGAAAGTGTGCCACGTTTCTGAAATGAATGACCGCTGGTGTCAGGAAGTGTCAGCTATTCTATCCACAGACATAGCCATCCACCATGTGTGAAGAGTATTCTTATCTGTCGAGTACCAATTTCTCAGTGTTTTAAGTAGAAAGAACAGTCATTAAGCAGGAAGCATCTCAAATGTAGCTGAATTCCTGTAGCATGTGTGTACTTTATGGGCCGAAGCCAGGACTAGGGAAAGAACACCAGGATATTACATCTGATACTGTACAGGAGTTAAAAATAGAAACCTAAGGGAAAGGGAGGGGGGAGAGAATCATACTCTATTTTTTATTCTCATTAATCTATGAAGCATTCAAAACAGGCAGCTTTGTAAATATTTTCACTGTTAGAGAAGTCCATTGAACTAGTAGATTCAACGGCTGACATCTAGTTTGTTGTTTTTATATTGATTCCCCTGTACTTTCATCATATACTCCATGATTGCCACAAAATCAATCTTCTTTTAAGTGGTAATATGTTCTTTCCTAGGGCCTCCCTGGTGGCACAACGGGTTAAGTGCAGCACTATGAGGCTGTACAGAGTCACTGCCTCACGAGTTCGATACCCAGCCAGGGAGCTGACCAACATGGCGCAGCAGACCTCTCCTGCCTCGCCCGCTGCTCCTCTCAGCAGTGTACTTCAATCGATCTACTTGTTCTGCTCCCCACTCTGTCTCTGGTGGGCCCTGTTACCACCCCACACCTCTGGCCTACACCCTAGCTTGTATGCATGGATAAATAAATCTTTTTAAAAAAATGTTCTTTCCTGGTAATACAAAGAACAGGAAAAATGCCACTATCCTTGGTACATTGCTTACATGAGAATCAGGATAACATGAACAATAGATGCTAATAGATGTATAGCTCCTCCTTTAGCACTTTCATTTACATAATTCCATTTGTCCCTCTCTACAATACTGCAAAGTAGGTAGCAAGAGTATTGTTAGCTTTATTTTACATAGGAGATTTTTTTAGGCTTGCTCAAGATGCCAAAGCATGACAAGATGGCAGAATCCAGGATTTGTTTTCTGACATTGAATATAATGCTCTTTCACAACATATTGCCTTAAATAGACACCTTCCTAGCTTTTAAGTTACCAGCTTCAAGAGAAGGCAGTTGGTGAGTTCTTTCAGAGCTGAGGTTTGTTGAAAGCATATTGCAGTGTGATTAGCTCCTAAGATCAGGGACTTAGTATCCAGTAAAAGGGCCCCAAATACCCCTGGTCCTTTCCCAGTGGAAGCTGGCCGGGAAGGACAACAGGAAATATGCTTTGCTGCACTGATTCTCAGTTGCTATGTGCCAGGCTCTGTCTTTTGTACTTTCTTTACAAATTCTCATTCAATAATGTATCCTTGCTAGTTGCTGGGAAACATATCTTTTCCCATCAAAAGGCTGCTAGGTAACCACATAGACAAATATCCTTGCCATTATCATCATTTACTGAACTTCTCTGAATGTATGGCACTATGCTGTGTGCTTTTATTTATTTATAAACTACGCTCCGACCTACCTTCTCTAAACAGTTCCCACTTAGGCGACTTTATCCCACAGAAACAAAAGCACTAGTGTACGAGGATCTGTGTATTTGAGATTGCTTGTTGCCTTACTCCGTAGTGGCAAAGAACTGAAAGCAGTAGGAATGTCCTTCAGCACTGGGGTGGCTGGATCAATTGTAGTATCTTCATCCCCTAGGATATTAGGCGGCTGAAAGAATGAGTTAGAGCTGTGTTTATTAGCCTGGAGGGATTCCCAAGCATTGGGAATAAGAAAAGCAAGAGGGGAAGACACGTGTGTTACATAATCTCACTTACATAAAACAAAGAAGGGACCCCTTCTTTTTCTCTCCCCAAATAATAACAAAATAGGAGAAAGGTGTGGGTAGATATACCCCCAAACTGTTGTGTGATCACTGGTTTCCCATTGGACAGGAGGAGAGGGAATAAGTCAGAAGCAAGTGAGACCAAAGCAAACTAGAAAGGGTGGGATGAAATTCTATGGAGCGTAGAACTGTATATACAGAAAACAGAATCTGCACATGGATAAGGATATAAATGTAAGATGGACAAATAAAACACTGATTTGATTTGGGGATCAGGTTGTGGGTGTTTTTCTTGAGTCCAATAAATTTAATATCAAGACCACAAAAAAAAAAATGTGAGCAGGTTTTAAGTGTATTTTTTAAATAAGCTTATATTTTTTAAATAAGCTTAAAAATAAATGTAAATTGGTTGTGGCTAGTAGACTAGTTTATACAGCAGAACAATAATCAGTTTTTCCAGGGAAAGAAGGTGGGTTGTGGAAGAGCAGCTAAAATCGACAAAGGCATTGTCTCTTTTGTGTTAGGCTTATAATTGCTACTATTCTGAAGAGCTGATGCTTGAAGAAGAGTGACTGGGGAGACAGCTGGGCAAGGACATTTCAGAGAGAGCCTCTGAAAAAGCACAGGATCGTGAGATCACGAAGATCTCCTGACGACCAGCAAGGAGCTCAGAATTACTAGAGCAAGTGGTTTTCCAGTGAGAGGAGGAAGGAGATGAAACCAGAAGAGACACAACAGCTCACGAAAAGCCTTACATATCATGTTAAGGAATTCAGCTATTCTACTCCATGAAAGAAATTGTGGTATATTCATCCTCTAGAATTTTAATCAGGAAAGTATTGTCATGAGATTAAAAAAAAATTTTTTTTGCATGTAGAAGAACTGGGGTGTAAGCCAAAAGTGTGGGGAAGGGGTGTGTGTGTGAGAGTATTCACCAGAGAGTGGGGAGCAGAACAGGTAGATCTACTGATATATGCTGCTGAGGGGAGCAGTGGGCGAGACAGGAGAGGTCTGCTGCGCCATGTGGGTCAGCTTCCTGGCTGGGGATCGAACTCAGGCCATCATAGTGATAGCACTTAGACTTAACCCACAGACTACCAGGGAGGCCCTATAATGCTATTTTTAAAAAATAACTCTAGTAGTAATGAGGGAGCTGAGCTGAAGCTGCAGAATCTAAAGGCAGGGCAGCCGGTCAGCAGTAGACAAGCTAAGACAGCAGCAATGAAGAGAATGGTTCTAAGAATTCAGAGGTGCGTAGGAAGCACAATCAACTGGCCCTGCATGCAGTCTGGAACTGGAGGGAAAGGAGAGGGCTGGTTACAGATGATTCTTAGGTTTCTGGGCTCAGTGGTGGCAAGGATGGTGGTACCATTTCCTACACTAGAGAATGAAATGGGGAAAAGTGTGTGTCTGTTGGGAAAAGCACAAACTTACTATTTCATGTATGTTGAACATGATGAATGTGGCCCAGTGAGCATTTTGAGCCTTGGGAAGGGTATCTGGGATAAAGATGTGGATCTGGGGCCTCCCTGGTGGCTCAACGGGTTGAGCTCAGCACTATGAAGCTCTCCAGAGCCACTGCAGCATGAGTTCTATACCCAGCCAGAGAGATTCCCACATGGCACAGCAGACCTCTCCTGCCTCGCCCGCTGCTCCCCTCAGCAGTGTATTTCAATCTGCCTGTTCTGCTCCCCACTCTGTTTCTGGTGAATCATCTCACCACTCCACACCTCTGGCCTACACCCCAACTTGTATGCATAAATAAATACATCTTAAAAAAAAAAAAGATGTGGATCTGGGAACCATCAGAGAGTGGGAGTGGAAGCCACCAACCAGCAAGAATGTAAAGTAAATAAAGAAAATGGCTTTAGACAGAGTTTTGGGAGATGTCATCTCTGCTTCAGAGATAAGCAGAAAGAAAAGAACCGAAGGAGGAATCAGAGAGTAAAAGAGAATTTTTCATGGAAACCAGTGGAAGAGTTCTAAGGAGGAAGAAATGATTAGAGGCAAACATAGACTCTGAAGTCAGACTACCTAGCTCTGCAACTTACTAGATGTGTCAGTTTGGCAAATTGCTAAACATCTCTGTTGCTCACTTTTTTTTTTTTTGAAAGATTTTATTTATTTATACATACAGCTGGGGTACAGGCCAGAGGTGTGGAGTGGTGAGAGGCTTCACCAGAGACAGAGCGGGTAGCAGAACAGGCAGATCAGAAATACACTGCTGAGGGAAGCAGCGGGCGAGGCAGGAGAGGTCTGCCGCACCATGTGGGATTCTCCCCGGCTGGGCGTCGAACTCGCATCGCTGCTGCTGACAGCTCCACAGCGCAGCGCTTAACCGCTGCGCCACCAGGGAGGCCCTGTTGCTCACTTTTTTATCATTTATAAAATGCACACCTGTCTCATCGGATTCTGATGGGAACTAAATGATACAGATCCGTAAAGCGCATACATCTGCACCTGGCCTAAGTTGGCTGAGTGATCAAATGTCACAGTAAAGTCAATAAGAAAGGACCTGAAAATGCCATTAAATTTGGGAGTTATTTGTTTTATTTATAAATAAACCCTGAGAACCTACTGTGTGTCAGGCACTGAGGATATAGTCATGAACTTGCAACAGACCTTGCCTTTGATGATGCTCACTCTCTGGTGATAGCATTTACTGAATGTGTACCATGAGGACGAGTCTAATCATTGCAGCCTTCTTCCTCACAATTACCCTAGAACACAGGTTCCATCAGCACCCCCATTTTCCAGATAAGAACAAGGAGTAGTGCAGAGGGGTTGAGCCAGGAAGTGGAAGAAGCAGGATTTGAACTGGCTCTGGAGGACACCTGCTTACTCTCTAAATCATGCAGATCTAGGTGGCAGCTGGTGACTCAGGTAACAGCAGTGCTGGCCCAGTGGGGCCACTCTCCACACTGCAGTGAGCTGAGGACTGAATGGGAGCTGGTCAAAGGAGAGAGAGATGGAAAGCCTCTCCACTGAGACCCAAACTAACAAGTCCAAGCATGTAGATTTGTGGTGATCCTGTTTTGCTTGAGTGATAGAGTAAGAAATGCTGAGGATTAAATAACAAGCATGTTCTTTGGTCAAGTCTTTCTCAAATATCTGCTTTTACTACCCCCCCTTTAAAAAAAAGATTTATTTATTTATGCATACAAACTGGGGTGTAGGTCAGAGGTGTGGGTGAGTGAGAGGATTCACCAGAGACAGAGAGGGGAGCAGAACAGGCAGATTGACTGAAGTACACTGCTGAGGGGAGCAGTGGGTGAGGCAGGAGAGGTCTGCTGCGCCATGTGGGTCAGCTCCCTGGCCAGGGATCGAAATCGTGCTTAACCTGTTGCGCCACCAGGGAGGCCCCTCCACTACCCCTTTGCAGTGGAGTTGGGGGCAGTGAGTTCGAGATTAAGATCTCCAGTGAATGACTGAAGGGTATATATTTGGTACTATTTATTGGAGCAAGGTCAGAATAATTTAAATATTAGATCCACGTGTGGCACAATCTCATTCTATTACAAAAATCAGAAAGGGTGAAATGTATTCTCAACCCAATGTAAGATTACTAAAAGCTGCAGATGAGAGATCAGCATTTTTGGGTAAGTAAACATCTTGGAAGAGTAGTCATAACCTTTTCTTGGTCTGGTTTTGCATTAGTAGGTTCTGGGAATCTGCATTTTTACTGCTCTCTCCCAGTTCTTCTGCTGCATACTAAAGTGTAGTAATTAGTTCCAACTCCACAGCTCACTCATTGTATGCTAGGGCAAACTACTCAATCTCACTGTGCTTCAGTTTCCTTATTGTAAATAGAGATTATAATAGTAGCCATCTCACAGATTTGTCAGGATGATTGGATAAGCTAAATTTTAGCACAACACTTGGCTCAAAATAAACATTCTCTATGTATGTTATGGGAAATAAACACATCACTGTTCGATGTGATCATCAGCAAGGAAAAGAATCAGTAACTTTAGGGAAGTTGGGGTGTGCCTTGCTGGAAGAGGAAATAAATTCAATCTTGAATCAATTTTTAGGTGTTGTAACCAAAAGACTGCATGGCGTAAATAAATTAGGAAGAATCATGGGACAAAAATGTAAAGAGTTTTGGCAATAACAGTTCTTCTATAGCTCTTTTGAAGTCAAGATTACTGGCCAGCTATGCTGTGAGGCACACCACACGCAGGAGTTACTATTTTACAGGTCTGTGGCACAGGATTTCAAAATACGTAAAGTATTATACGAATCATAAGACTCTGGGTTACAAATGGCGTAAACCCAACCCAAGCCAGATGAAACAAATAAAAAGGTGAGGAGAGACTTTTTGCAAGGATACTGGGGTGACTATCAGAATTGAATAAATAATTGGATAATTAAATCTCAGAATGGCAAGAAGGGGAATGAACAAAGAATTCTTTGCTTCTCAGTTATTCTCCCATATCACTTTTCTCTGGTGGAAGAGTAGTGCCCAGCAGGTTCGGGCTCTCCTTACCGTTCCTGTATATAAGGGAAAAATAATTTCTCTGTCAAATCTTGAGACAGGATCTGGCCCCATTAGGGTCACGTGTCCCTCAGTGGACCAATCACTGTAATCGGGGAGTGGGCTATTGTGATTGGTCCAGTCTGGTTTGCAAGTCTACTCCTTAACCAGTCCTGTGATCAGAAAAGCAACACCATAAAAGAAGACAGTTCCATTCAGATCAATTAACTAGAGCCAGAGGAGGGAGGGGAATGGACAGGAAGAGTCATGGAGGAGTGCCAGCTAGCCCAGTCAGTGCCTACCATAGCCATGGTCTCTATCCTTAGTACTCAAACTTAGTTGGAGAGCAAAATAAAGGAATTTTTATATAAGAAATGAGAAAGGGCCTCCCTGGTGGTGCAAGGGGTTACATTTTGGCACTCTGAAGCTATCTGCAGTCACTGCACCATAAGTTCGATCCCTGGCCAGGGAGCTTCCCACAGGGTGCAGGAGATCCCTCCTGTCTCACCCGATGCTCCCCTCAGCAGTGTACTTCAGTAGATCCACCTTCTCTGCTCCCCATTCTGTCTCTGGTGAATCCCCTCACTCCTCCATACCTCTGGCCTACACCCTAGCTCTTGTACGCATAAATAAATAAATCTTTAAAAGAAAAAAGGGAATGAGAAAGATGTACATGTGTGGATTATAGTATTAAGAAAATGAAAATTTAAATATTAAAGGATCCCTGGAGAACTGGATTCTGAGTCTTAAAAGAGGAGAGAAAACCACAGTGACCAAAGAGAGGACTCAGGTCCAAAAGACAAAGATTCTGTGAAGAAAGAGTGTGTGAAATAAAACCTGCTTGAGTGGAACATTCTAATAAAGGTCTTTGTAATTTTCTATTAAGACAAAATTATTTTCTCCGGAAAAATGACAGAAGTATTAAAGGAATCCTAAGAATCAAATCACGTTAGAAGTCCATAAGGTAAAGATGGAAGAGAATAACTAGAAGCTGGTGTGGGAAAGAAAGCAGAGGACCACATGGGAAGATACTAGAGGACCCCAGATGAAGGCCTACCAGAATGGGGGGAGGAGTTTGTCCGAGAGAACAAGGCAAATGAAAAATCTGAGCAGGTTCTTCAGAAAGAAGTTGTAGAGGACCTCCCTGGTGGCCCAAGGGGTTAAGTCTCTGCATTATGAAGCTATCACCAGCCACTAAGGCATGAGTTCGATCCCCCAGCCAGGGAGCTGACCCGCATGGCGCAGCAGACCTCTCCTGTCTCACCCGCTGCTCCCCTCAGCAGTGTATTTCAGTCAATCTGCCTGTTCTGCTCCCTGCTCTGCATCTTCTCACCCTCCCTTACACTGCTGGCCTGGATCCCAGCTCTTGTGTGCATAAATAAAAAAACCTTTTTTTTTTAAAAAGAAAAAAGTTGTAGAGTTTGATTGATTGAATACAAAGAAAAATAAATGCCAAAGAAATATGAACATTTTAAATGTGGAGGTGAAACAGCAAATGAAGAATAATATGGAAGAATAATATGGAAAGTGGAGCATTCGGAGATTCTGGAAGGAGTGCTTATTCTTCAGAAGAACACCAGTAGATGTAGAAAAGGAAGAATAGAGAGAACTGATTTTCCAGCAATACATGCAAATGAAAAAGACAACTCCGATGGAACAGATTTTGCAAAACAGCCAACATTATCATTACAAAAGTGAGAATGTGACAGCTGTTTCTAGCAAGTGCACATTCAGTTTTCTCTATAATACAATCACCATTCCCAAGTATGGTTATTTCACCAATACTTTAGTCCAGTTCAGGCATGTTAAAATTTTACCATTTGGAGATAGTTTGATTTTGACAAACATAGTGGAATTTCATAGAAGGAGACGTTTGGTATGTGGATTAACTTAAAAGTCACAGATGTCAGGGTCTAACTCATTCATGTCACTTCCATCTCTCTTTACAGCCTTCCTGCCATGTACTCAAAATGCATTCTCTCCCACTTCCTCCTTCCAGGGTCTGTGATCCTTGAGGACACAAACGTATTTGCTTTTGTAATCCTAGTGGCACATAAATGACAGAAATAAAGGTTGTAACAGTGATTAGATGGCTCACAGGGTTTGCACTGCTGGTTAATGGCAAACCCAACACTGGAATCTGACCTCCTGACTCCTAGGCTTCTGCGTAATCCACAGTACCACCCCCTCATCACCCTTTTATAAAGATTTCTATTTTTAAAAATATTTATTTTATTTATTCATGCATACAAGAGCTGGGGTGCAGGCCAGAGGTATGTGTGGGGGGTGGGGTGTTGGTGAGAGGATTTCTCAGAGGCAGAGTGGGAAGCAGAACAGGTGGATCTACTGAAGTACACTGCTGAGGGGAGAAGCAGGAGAGGTCTGCTGCGCCATGTGGGTCAGCTCCCTGGATAGGGCTGGAACTCATGCTGCAGTGGCTGGTGATAGCCTTCTAGCACTGAGACTTTAACCTCTGGGCCACCAAGGAGGCCCTGTTATAAAGATTTCTCATAGGTTTCAACACTAAGTTACTACGCTTCTGAGCTGAACTTGGTTTTCATTATAAGGAAACTGAATCTTATCATTAGTTTGCTTTGATTCTTGGAACCTCAGAATCAAATTTGTGACCTGCTGTTAGCACCTTTTTACTTTGCCCTTATTTCTGAGCATCGATAAACATCTCAAATCTTTTTTGAAATACACGTGCAGTATAATTTTAGAGCCTGGCCCAGTAATTGCAGCAGGGGTACCTACATCCTGACTTCTTATCTGTAATGACTCAATTTTTCTTTCCTAGCTTATTGATATGTATTTCTCAAGCCATTCCATTCTTTCTTTTTTTTTTTTAAGATTTATTTATTTAAGCATACAAGATTTGGGGTGTAGGCGAGAGGTGAGGGGTGGTGGTGAGAGGATTCACCAGAGACAGAGTGAGAGCAGAACACGCAGACTGACTGAAATACACTGCTGAGGGGAGCAGTGGGTAAGGCAGGAGAGGTCTGCTGCACCATGTGGGAAGCTCCCTGGCCAGGGATCAAACTCATGCTGCAGTGGCTGCTGAGAGCTTCATAGGCTGAGACTTAACCCCTTGTACTACCAGGGAGGCCCTATTCTATTATTTCTTGAAGATTAATATAAAATTAAAAATTCTAGACCATTAAAGGAAACAAACTTTAGAACTGAGTAGAGGAAGTTAAGCAAATTATGGAATATTGATGTGATATAACACTGTATAGACATTAAAGAGAATTGTTATGGAAAATGTTTAATCATGTGGAAACCACTTAAGTACATGAGTGTAGATAAACACAATACAAAAAATTATCTCAGATATGTAAAAGGAATGCATGTAAAGAGGTGGAAAGGAAATATGCCAATAATTTCTTATTTTCCTTATACTACTTTTATTTTTCAAATTTTCTATTTCTGGGCCTCCCTGGTGGCACAGCGATTAAATGCTGCACTGTGCAGCTCTCAGCAGTGGCAACGTGAGTTCGACACCCAGCAGGGGAGATTCCCACATGGCATGGCAGACCTCTCCTGCCTCACCCGCTGCGCCCCTGAGCAGTGTAATTCCATTGATTTGCCTGTTCTGCTCCCCACTCTGTCGCTGGTGAACCCTCTCACCGCCCCATGTCTCTGGCCTGTACCCCAGCTTGTATGCATCAATAAATAAATCTTTTAAAAATTTTTTTCCTATTTCTTCCATTATTAGAAAATATTTATCAAAAATAGATTTTAAAATATTTTTCATACTACAAGGCAAGTTGTTAAATGACATAAAGTCACATGCAAATTTGTATCACAATATTTTTACAAAATATACATAATACCTGACTGAAAATATACCTAAATATTTAAATGTTGGTTGCTACTATGTGGCAGAATTTAAGGAATATCTTTGCCCTGCCTTTTAATTTTTTTCTCTCTCATTTCTCCAGTGAGTTGTATATCTTATACTCAGGACTGCCCCCTCCAAAAAGGGCTCCATAAACATAAAAATCTAATAAATCTGAAATATCCAGAGCAGTTGTTCTGCTAATTACTTATAAATTATATCTGTTATAAATCTGGATTTCCCTTGCATTTAAAACGATGTTACTACTCATTTCCCAGAAAGAATTTTGAAAAGGTATTTAAACCTGTTAGCAGAAACTAACAGCTTGTTGAATTTTCTAGAACTTCCTAGAAGATGAAAGCTAGCAACAACTTCTATACTTCCTCTTGTATCTAGAAGAAAATTACATACAGTCCACCGTCTGGGGAAAAATAGGTGTGTTATGCTACCTTGCCATCTGGTGACAGAACACAGAGGAGGCAATTTGTGGACAGAAACCAAGAGGCTGCAGTAGCCTCTTCTGTGGAAACTGGGTAATTGTTCTAGGCAAACAAATTCACTGAGTAATTGCCATGGTCTGTTGAAAGTTCGAAAAACAAAAAAATGTGTAAAAATCTCAGCATTTTGGGGTCTTCCTGGTGGCACAGGATTTAAAGTCTCAGCACTATCAAGCTATCACCAGCCACTGCAACATGAGTTCGATCCCCGGCCAAGGAGCTGATCCATGTGGCACAGCAGACCTCTCCTGCCTCGCCCGCTGCTCCCCTCAGCAGTGTATTTCAGTCAATCTGCCTGTTCTGCTCCCCACTCTGTCTCTGGTGAATCCTTTCACCCCTTGCGCTTCTGGTCTACATCCCAGTTCTTTTTTTTTTTTTTAAAAAAGATTTATTTATTTATGCATACAAGAACTGGGGTGTAGGCGAGAGGTGGGTGGTGAGAGGATTCATCAGAGACATAGTGGGGAACAGAACAGACAGATCTACTGAAGTTCACTGCTGAGGGGAGCAGTGGGCAAGACAGGAGAGGTCTGCTGTGCTATGTGGGAAGCTCTCTGGCCGGGGATTGAACTGTGTTGCAGTGGCTGCAGATAGCTTCATAGTGCTGAGACTTAACTCATTGCGCCACCAGGGAGGTCCCCAACCAAAAATCTTATGCGAAGATTAAGCAGCTTTCAAAAGCAATAGCTTCACATTCCTGGAGCCTGCATCTGGTTTTATCTTACAGTGAGTTGTTGAGAAATCTTTGTGACATAAACAAACTTTCAGTTCTTGCCTCTAAGAACAGTAACTAACTTGTCCCTAAATCTTGGACTATTTGTCATTCTTTTTCAAAACTTGTGGTGTAATATTATTGCTTAAATCAATGGTGAGAACATTCAACTCTTTCAACCCTAAAGAGTACAAGGCTTTGTGGGGCTCCCTGGTGGCACAGGGGTTAAAGTCAGAGCTATTAAGCTATCAGCAACCACTATGGCAAGAGTTCGATCCCAGCCAGGGAGCTGACCCACATGGCACAGCAGATCTCTCCTGTCTCACCCGCTGCTCCCCTCAGCAGTGTATTTTAGCAGATCTGCCTGTTCTGCTCCCCACTCTGTCTCTGCTGAATCCTCTTACCCACTGTACTTCTGGCCTACACCCCAGATCTTTTATGCATAAATGAAAATAAATCTTTAAAAAAAGGTGTACAAGGCTTTGTGAAATGCCCCTCATTATATAAATTTGCAGTTACATTGAATAACAGTGATTCTTTGATCTGAATAAGCAGTGGCCTCTCAGCTGCTGGGCTGAGTGTTCTCTCTTCTGGGTACTGACTTATAGCAGGAATCAGCAACTGAGCATCAAGCATCCCTGTAAGTGTAGTATTCAGTGGGTCTTCTTTAGCATTAAAATAGCTGTGAATTGATTGTGCTCCTTGGGAGGTCACCAGGTCCTTGGGAAGGCCTTTGTGGGAACATGGAGGACTCTATTCAGTTGCATTCTTAATATCAGGCCAAAACACCATCTTCTGTGTTATTGCAACAAACTCCTGGGCTTTTCCATGGCTCTATATAAATTAAAAGTGCACCTGCATGTACTCCTCCCACATCCATGTTCAAGTGCTGACCGCATGGTAGGAGTGCACACAGGTTACAGGGGTGGCACCCAAGGGGCAGCTCTGCCACATTGGGAGCCCCCCATCAACACAGGATGCTGGCTCCTCAGCCACCTGACAGTTCTGAGCACCCACTGGCTCAGCCTCACTTGCCAAAGGCTTTTGGAGACACCTAATGTTTGTGGGACCATATCTATTCCCAGTGTTTCCAATGTTGGCCTCTTTCAATCTGAAAATTCTTAATTTTTGAATCTGGGGCACTTTCTCAAATTGTTTCTTTGATGATTTCCTCCATTTCCCATAATTTCTTTGTTGCACTCCCCCTTTTGCTGCACCCTATTAATTAAATATTGGATTTCCTCTATAGAACCTCTGACTTTCTTTTCCTCTTTTTACATTCTATCTCTTTAATTTTTAATTCTATTTTCTGGGGTATTTCCTCAACTTTATCTCCTTACCTTTTATCACATATTATTTTAATTTTCAAAAACATTCTTTTGTTCTCTGAATTTTCTTTAACAGTGTATTATCCTCATTTTCATGGATACTATTGATATTAATCATAGAATTTGGTGATATCTTTATGATTTAAGTTTTTTGTGCCACATTAAGGATGGGACACACAATGGTTGCCTGAAGCTCTGTATCTAGGATTGGGGGCTTCACCAAATATTATCTGGCTGGGACGTGCCACTGGCTTAAAATATTGTATCATGAGCATAAGAGTAGTGACCTTCTGGTGGCACAAGGGGTTAAGTCTCAGCACTATGAAGCTATCCAGAGCCACTGCAGCATGAGTCCAATCCCCGGCCAGGGAGCTTCCCACATGGCGCAGCAGACCTCTCCTGCCTTGCCCACTGCTCCCCTCAGCAGTGTATTTCAGTCGATCTACCTGTTCTGCTCCCCACTCTGTCTCTGGTGAATCCTCTCACCTCCACCCCCACCTCTGGCCTACACTCCAGCTCTTGTATGCATAAATAAATCTTTAAAAAAAAACCAGCAACATAGAATATAGTGCAGTTTACTTCACTTTCTCTAATTTACATATTCCACTCTCACATTTATTTTTATTCAAATCCTGATTTTTTTTTTTTTTAGGTGAGAGGTAAACTTTTAGAAGGCAGGTGCTAGCCAGTTGATGAGAGGATTTTGATGTAAAGTAGAAAGAATTTGGCAATATTTTTCAAGAGATTTAATGTGTATATTCTCTGATCCAGCTAATAGATGGTTTAGAGTCTGGGATTTTGAATCAGACTCAGGTTTGGCTCCGTGTTTATCACTTACAGTTACTTAAGCTTGAGGTTTAGTCACTGCCTGACCGTAAGAGGAGAGGATCCGTGTGTAAAAGACAAGGATCCATCCTGCATTGCTCTGGAAGAAGGACCGAGGGGTCAGAAATGGTCAAGCTGCAACCAGCTGTTCCCATGAGGAAGAGATCTTATGGGGAGCTTAAAACGGAAGCAGAAACAATGCTGAGATTTAAGAGAACGACAATGACTGCTCTTTCTTTCTTTTTCTTTTTAAAGATTTATTTATTGATGTATACAAGTTGGGGTGTAGGCCAGAGGTGTGTGTGTGGGTGTGGTGGTGAGAGGATTCACCAGAGACAGAGCGGGGAGCAGAACGGACAGATTGACAGAAATACACTGCTGAGGGGAGCAGCGGGTGAGGCAGGAGAGGTCTGCTGCGCCATGTGGGAAGCTCTCTGGCCGGGTATTGGACTCATGCTGCAGTGGCTCTGGATAGCTTCATAGTGCTGCGATTTAACATGTTGCCCCACCAGGGAGGCCCCAATGACTGTTCTTTCAATTAGAGATTTACTCACAGGTTCTCTCTTATTGCAATTCAGCAAGTGAGAGAATCATGTTCTCTAGATGGCTCCGGGAGAGGTATCATCTATAAAGAAATGAGGCTTGTATTGGGTGTCCTACAGCCCACTTTCCAGTGGGGTGTGGGTAATCTTCCCCACACTAACATGCAATTCTCAATACCAGTAGGGTACCCAAGAATTCAGCTCAATTCTAACATTGTCTAACCGGAGACACAATCAGATTCCAAAAGTTATGAACTCAGTCTCCCAAAACCGCCCTCCTTTTCAGATGCCGGCCCAGGGCAGGCCCCTGTGCTTCTATCTGACTGGCTATAAATCAGAGGTTCCCAAGACCCCCTCCTCAGGGTTGATTAATTTGCTAGAATGGTACACAGAACTCAGGAAACCAGCTTACTCACTAGATCACCAATTTATTACAAAGGCTTTAATTCAGGAAAAGCCAGAGGGGAGATGCATAGGCAAGGTATGGGGAGAAGCAGAGAGCCCCCATGCCCTCCCCAGCACACCATTCTCTCCTAAATCTTCAGTTGTTCACCAACAGGAAAGCTCTCCAAATATCCTTCCTCTTGGGTTTCAATGGAGGTTTCCTTATAATGGGCTGGTTGATGGATTCATTGGCCCTTGGCCATTGAACTCAACCTCTAGTCCCTCTCCCTTCCAGGAAATCAAGGGTGGGACCAGTCCCACCCATTCATTCTGGTTTCCCTGGCAACAAGCCATCTCAGGTGTTTTCCAGAAGTCCAAAAGTCTCTTTCATTAACATAAAAGAGACATCCTTAGCACTCACAATACTTCAGAATTCCAAGGGTTTGGGGAGCTGTGAACCAGGAAGGATGAAAACCAAATACAGAATTTAACAGGGTGGTCCCCAGAGAAAGAGGAGGTTCTAGGTTCCCTGCCCCACCTGAGGAAGGGTGGAGGCTGGCAGAGAGAAGTTAGAGAAGTCTGGGAGAAAGAAAGAGGTGATGAAGTAGAAGACTTGGAAGAGGCACATGGAGTAGAGACTTGTGAAGAAGATGTGCTAGCTTTTCAGCCTTGGACTTGTACCAGGGGCTTGGGGGACATGGAAGGAGACACTTGAAAGAGACAGAGATGTGGGTGAGAGACCCATGAGGAGGCTGACAATGGCAGCTTTTATCTTTTTTTTTTTTTTTAAGATTTCTTTATTTATGCATATGAGCTGGAGTGTAGGCCAGAGTTGTGGGGGGTGAGAGGATTCACCAGAGACAGAGTGGGGAGCAGAGCAGGTGGATCGACTGAAATACACTGCTGAGGGGAGCAGCAGGCAAGATAGGAGAGGTCTGCTGTGCCATGTGGGACGCTCCCTGGCCGGAAATCGAACTAGTGCTGCAGTGGCTCTGGGTAGCTTCATAGTGCTGCATCTTAACCCGGTGTGCCACCAGGGAGGCCCATGGCACCCTTTATCTTGACTTGTATTTTGATTTTGCTCTTTTCCTTCCAAACTTGCCTGGCCCCTCCTGCCCCTTTCCCTTTCCCTCCCTAAAGAGGAGGTGCCTTAGACTTGTGACAAGCTTTTGGGCCTCAGCAGTCCTGTTTTGAGCCAGTCTGTTTGACTGGGCATTTACCCACAAGGGAATGGGCAACTTTTAGTGTTTCATGTGGAAACTATTTTATCCTTCCTCTTCTCTTTATTGCACAGTAATTGTATCAATCTTGTTTTCTATTGAAGGTCTTATGCACTAGAGTATGTTTTGGCTTGATGCGGTGAATGTCATAACCTATTTAGAGTAGGCAATTTTGGGTGTCCTGGGGGTACCCCTCCTTCTTGCTGATCACCATAAGAGGAATAAATATTTTGGGCACCTGCAAAATCAGAACATCTATTCCTTGTAAATCACAGTATCTCTCCCCTCAAACCAGAAGTAGATCACTGTGTACCAGCAGACCCCTGCACCTCAGTGCAGTTCAGTTCTGAAGATGGTCACTGTGCACAAACAGGCAGATTGATTGAAATACACTGCTGAGGGGAGCAGTGGGTAAGGCAGGAGAGGTCTGCTGCGCCCTGTGGGAAGCTCCCTGGCCCGAGATCAAACTCATGCTGCAGTGGCTGCTGATAGCTTCATAGGCTGAGACTTAACCCCTTGCACCACCAGAGAGGCCTTGATAACTATGTTTTGTCATTTTTAAGAATAGAAAGATGTCTATGATGTCATATATAAAAAATGCAACTTGCCAAACTTGCATTAAGTATATTCCTCCATTTTTGTTAATTAAAAATGATTCCAGGTCCTCCCTGGTGGCGCAGTGGTTAAGCACTGAGCTGTGGGGCTATCGGCAGCGGCGACGCGAGTTCGACACCCGGCAGGGGAGATTCCCACATGGCGCAGCAGACCTCTCCTGCCTCGCCCGCTGCTCCCATCAGCAGTGTATCTCCATCCATCTGCCTGTTCTGCTCCCCACTCTGTCTCCGGTGAACCCTCTCACTGCCGCACGCCTCTGGCCTGTATCCCAGCTTGTACGCATAAATAAATAAATCTTTAAAAAAAAAAATGATTCCATGCATATGCATAATTATATGGTTGTGTAATTTTTTAAGATGGGACCCACACTAAGAATATTCTGTCTTGTAACATGCTGTTCTCTCTGACAAATGCATTGTTTCAGGTAACAGATATAGAATTACAACATTATTTTTAATGACCATGTACTATACTATTGCATCTGTGAAGCACAGCTTATTGAAAGTGTGGTTTGTTTCCACTCTTAAATCTATAAGCAGAATTAGGAGAAAGACTGTTTGCATCTGGGTGGTTCAATCCTTTGTGTAAATTCCTAGAAGTATCGCTATCACAATACATGTTTTTTTAATTCTTGACTTTGTCGTCTGGTTGGACTCTTCAAGTTTTGTATTATCTATAAATGTGAAAACGCACACCTTTTTTCCTAATCCTAGTAGTTGATAAAGATGCCAAACTCAGGTCAAGGGTCACCTCCTTTACCAAGTCTTTCCCTATGCCTTACCTCATCCCACTCAGGATTAACTGCTCTTTTTGTGTTCCAAGTTCCATGCAGATTTCTATAGGAAAGCATTATAATGCTCCCTCCTTTTTTATTTACTTACTTGGTTTCCTGTAGAGTTTGTTAAACAACCAAGACCAATGTTTCTGAGTTTTACTAATTTGCTCCAACCCAAAACAGGAATACGGTAGCACTTCATGAGTAAGAGAAGAAATGAAAGCTGGACGGATGATTTTTTTCTTAATAATGTTTTCTTTAGCTTAATTTATTGTAAGAATGCAGTATGTAATACACACAACATACAGCACATAAAAAAAGAACAAATCCTCAAACATAATACTAAATCCTAATTTTTAAGCTTTGTTGAGATTTTAGGAAAAATTCAGTAAAGGACCTTGGTTGTAGCTAAGGCAAAATTCCTTTGCTTTGTTCGTTTACCACTTCACCTATTTATCATATACAAGTATCATTCCTTTATTCATTCATTCACAAAATTTATTGAGTACATAATACATTTCAAAGCTATGGAGGTAAGCACTGTGGGGAAACACTAAAAAAGACCTATCCTTAATAAACATACTGCTGCCATAGGGAAACTCAGCTGTAGTGCTGTCATATTGAACAAAGGCCACAGAGGAGTTAGATAAAGTGCTATTTAGATTCACAGAAGTGAAAAATAGGACAGAGATGGCAGTGGTGGGAATGAATGGAACAAATGGAATGGGGGAGGGTGCAAAATATTTCTTTCTGTAATTTTCCTTGATAAATTGATACATTTATTTGGGCTTTGAGGCACAAGAAGATGGATATGCAAAGATGGGGAAAGGAAATCCCATTTCCATGTGCAAAAGTGACAGAGGTGAAAGCATAGAGCAACAGGTTAAAAACAGGTTTGAAAAATAAAACCATTAGCAATTAACAAATTAAATGATATAGGAGATGAAAAGCTCCAATATGCAATAGTAACAAAAGAAAATCCTAAAGAAGTTAACATAACAAAGATTTAAATACATATAACAATATTTATCAAGATATGTGTCATTTATTTGGGCAGGAAGACTAAACAATATAAAAATGTTGATTCTCCCAAGATTGACTTCAAGATGTGGAGCAACCCCAATCAAAATAACAATAGGAATTTGGATGAGACTTGACAAATTCATACTAAAATTCACCTAGAAAAATACATGGGAGGGGCCTCCTTGGTGGTCCAAGGGGTTAAGTCTCAGCCTATGAAGCTATCAGCCACTGAGTCATGAGTTTGATCCCCGGCCAGAGAGCTGACCCACATGGCGCAGCAGACCTCTCCTGTCTCGCCCACTGCTCCCCTCAGCAGTGTACTTCGGTAGATCCACCTGTTCTGCTCCCTGCTCTGTCTCTGGTAAATCCTCTCGCCACCCCACACTTCTGACCTACACCCCAGTTGTTGTGTGCATAAATAAATAAATCTTTAAAAAAAAAGAAAAAGAAAAAAACATGGGAGACAGCAACTCCCAAGCTTTGCTGCATATTGGAATCACGTAGAGGGCTTTTAAAATCCCAATGCCCTGCTCACACTGTAAAACAGCCCAGGTGATTCTGACATTCCTCAAAGCTTGAAAACTACTTAATAACGTTTTCTTTTCTCTAGCTTACTTTATTGTAAGAATGTAATATCTGATGCATATAACATACAAAATGTGTTCATTCACAGTTTATGTTATTAGTAAGGTTTTCAGTCAACAGCAGTCTATTAGTAGTTAAGTCCTGGGGGAGTAAAAAATTATACTAGTTCCACTGGACTGTGGTAGGGGATTATTGGGGATTTGGTGGTGGGTGTGGTGTGAGGGCATACATTTGCAGAGGTGTGAATTTACACCTGTCAAATTTACAAGAGTTGTGGGCCTCCCTGGTGGCACAAAAGGTTAATTCTCAGCATTATGAAGCTATCCGAAGCCAATGCAGCATGAGTTCGATCCCTGGCCAGGGAGCTTCCCACATGGCACAGCAGACCTCTCCTGTCTCACCCCCAGCTCCCCTCAGCAGTGTACTTCAGTAGATCTGCCTGTTCTGTTCCTCAATCTGTATCTGGTGAATCCTCTCACTGCCTACACCCCAGCTCTTGTATGCATAAACAAGAAAATCTTTTTTTTTAAGATTTATTTATTTATGCATACAAGCTGGGGTGCAGGCCAGAGGGGTGGAGTGGTGAGAGGATTCACCAAAAACAGAGTGGGGAGCAGAACAGGCAGATCAACTGAAGTACACTGCTGAGGGGAGCAGCAGGCAAGACAGAAGAGGTCTGCTGTGCCAAGTGGGAAGCTCCCTGGCCGGGGATCGAACTCGTGCTGCAGTGGCTCTGGATAGCTTCATAGTGCTGCACTTAACCCTTTGCACCACCAGGGAGGACCCCCTGTAAAGAAGTAAATCTTAAATAAAAAAAAAAAAAAAAAAATATATATATATATATATATATATATATATATATATATATAAGAGTTGTAAGCTAACATTATCTCAATAGACATCATTTTAAAAAAGTTAAACATGGATTTTTGACTCTTGGAGGGAGGGTGCCCCCAACCCTCAAGTTCAAGGGTCAACTAACTATAAATGGCAGATACAGAATATAAATTAAAATGGCTCAAAAAAAAAGTTAATAACAAGGTACAACTGGCTAGCTCATCTCTCATAATACCTTGTGCTTATGATGGGTATTTCCTATGTGGTATTAATTCTCATTTCATCTTATTTTTCTACTTTTCTGTTCCTTTGCTTTCCTCTCTGGTTTTTCATTCTGTTGTATTTCATGCAGCCCTGGAGCCACCCCAAGATGTTTCTTGAAAGCAAATGAGGAAAGTTCCAGAAAACTTTTATATTTCTTGAATCTTGTCTCATACTGTGGTTCTTTGTTAAGATTATCAAATTTCATACTAGAATCATGGGCAAATATATAAAGCTTTTCATGATGGGTACTCCTTTCCCTAGTATCCCCTAAAAGAGTATGTATTGAAAATGTTTCTGTTAAGTGATTAATATTAATTATTAATATTAAATTGAGGGATGGGAGGGAATAAGAAGGGTAGGAAGACGGGAAGGAGGGAGAGAAGGAGGAAGAGTTAAATGAACATTGGGAGAATAGATTTGGTCTGATTGGAGGCAAATTAAGAGCCTCCTCCTTGCTGCTATTTTAGGAGTCAAAGAAAAAGGCCCAATCAATACAACACAAGAATTTAATACAAGAATTCAGTTGCCCATTGGGTATTATTCATCATCCCTCCCATCTCAACTCTTCCTATTACAGCTGTGAGTTTTCTGCCACCTGCACAGAACCACAGAGGTACTAATTAATAATGCAGATTCCTGGGCCGCACCCTGGAAGGTGGCAATAGGAACTGTACCTTAACAAGGACTCTTGCACCTAAAAGTTTAGAAATGTTGCCTCGAGGTGTTAACATTTGGTAGAGGAACATTCTAAGTGGCTCTTTGTGACCTGGTATGATTGTTATAGGACAGGGAGAGGGGCACGCCAGATGATCTGCACAAAGGGAAAAGAAAGGACAGGTATGGACCAGAAAATACAAAAGCAAGAAATTCTAAAAACACATTTTGTCTATTTCAAAAATTTGCCTCGGGTTTGTTTTGTAGGGAAATGAACACAATCTAGTTAAAATTCTATAAGCTTGAAGATTCAGGTAAGATAGCTTCAATTTATTATAAATTCCATGAGTTTTGTTGGCTTATAATCAGAGATAACTACACTGAAAGAAATATGACACAAAAACAATAATTTTCAATAGCAAAGATTAATTTTAGCCATTCTTCTATATATAGATTTAAGATGGTTGACTTGCTTTGAAAAGTGGGTGAAAGGGTTATTTTGGCAGCTTTGTTCTTTGGTACCGATCCTGCTCGGTGTCTGCCTGGAGGCCATTCCAAAGTGTGAAATTGAAGAGAAATACCAGGCTGGTGGCCAAAGTTTTAGAGATTGGACAGAAAGTAATTCTTTTTCTTTTGACTCGGGACAGTGAAACTTAATTATCTCTTCTGCATTTGAAGACATATTTTTGGCAAACTTTTACATTACTAGTAAATAACATTTTTTAACTGGAAAACCCCCAAAACAATCATATAGAAACCAAACCTTGTAATCTTTATTCTTTCCTTATGTCAGCATGGGTCACTCATGTTTTGAAAGCAGCTTCAGCAAAATCCCCTGGTTTCGATTTTATTAAGATAACTGTTTCATTCATTCTTTCTGATAATATGTCGAAGCTAAACTCATTACCCAATCCTGTTGTGGATCCACAGAAACCCATTCCTTTGGGCACCAACTAGACAGACTTGCATCTCAGAATGCAAAATACAGAAAAATACCTGAAATATTTTACTTTTAGAACCTCTGAACTTTCTAAGAGACATAAAAAGATTTGTTAACTTAGCAAAGCTGAACTCTAAATAATAAAAGCTTCATCTGCTATGTTGAATATATTAGGGAAAAAAAATGCAACTCCAATGTCCAATGAGGAAAACACCAATAAATACATTGTTTCATCCCAATGGTAAAATATTATGAGTCATTCATTTTTCAAAGAATTTTTAGCAACTTGAAAATTTGCTCATGCTACATCCAATGTTAGGATAAGAGCAGAAGGAATCTGACCCTAATTATAGAAACACACTGGAACTTGAATACTGAAAAAGACCGAAAGGAAATAGACAATGTAGTAATGGGGATTTTCCCTAGTTGTAGAATTTCTGTGACTTTCACCATCTTCTTTTCCTAATTTCTTATTTTTTTTCAAAAGTAATCTCATTACTTTAGTTTTTTTGTTTGCTAATTATTTTTACTATCTGTGCTAGCAAACCTGGTACTGTAAGGCACAAAGGTTGCCTTTTCTCTCCGTCCTTACAAACACTAGTTGTTTCTTTTATTTCTGATAATGGCCACTCCACAGGTTTGGGGTAATACCTCACTGTGGTTTCGGTTACCTTCAGGAACCTGCATTTTTAACAAGTGTGCCCGGTGCTCTGACACAGGTGATAAGTGACTTTCTTCCCATGAGCCATCCTAAAATCTAATCCCAGCCCCACACATCTGTTTTCTCTCTACTTACTGTGCCAGTCTCAGTTTTTTCCTGGAGCGCGTGTGAGCCAGCACCAGCCTCTCACCTCCATCCAGCCTCTGCGGAGGCTCCTGCCCGCCGCTGGGTGACAGCGACCGCTTGAGGAAGTTGTGTGTCAGGGAATCTCCTTCCTTATCTATTGTTTTTGTTCAACTTTTGTTTTTACCCATTCTCACTACTCTTCACCCACTTACGAAATAGGCTCTCTTTGGAAATTGCCCATAGGGTCCCATTTTTATAACTGAGTCACTCTTTGAGTGATTCTAAGCAAGTAATCAACTTGTTAAATCTCAATTTCCTCATCTGAACAAGGAGAACAACATTTGCAGGGACAAATGGAATAGAAAAGAACACAAGGGACCATGGAGATGGATCACGGGTGAATTGGTGGTGGGCTACCCAAGGGGAATGCAAAATGTAAAAGACATAAATAACAATAAAAATACATATTATAAAAAATAATAATAAAATTAGGAAGAAGTAAAATACTATCATACAATGAACGCTCCGTCAAAGACAATTATTATTCACAAAGATATTGCTGGTTGGGATGCAAAACAAACAAACTTAAACTATAGCTTCATGTTACTTGTTTGAAGCCAATTGAAAAACAGAGTGTAAATGTGCAAACGAGGAAGACTGAGTATTGAACTTCTGATGTCTTAACAAGGGTCATAATTGTCACGTCATTTTTCAAAAATAAATGAACCTCATTAAGCTAAATAAAAATATAGTTAAGAAATAAATATTTGGTAATGGAGTACAAAACATAATAAATGGCTTTGGAGAGTGATTTAACACCCAGGGAAACTGAGATGTAGAATAATCACAAATGCAATGATTGTAAGTACCTACCTACGCCAAAAGCATTACTACTGATAATAACAATAATAATAGAAAACAATAATACATGACAAGGAAGAAGTCAACAAACCATAAAAGGGGAAAAGTAGAACACACGTAATACAAAACAATGAAGTTTACCCTAAACAACTTTTAGTTGTTTTGTATTATGTGTGTTCTAATGTGTGATTCTTCCTCATTTATCGATCTACTTTGAATACCATGAATTAAAGTAAGTTTCAATGAACTAAACATAAAAACTCTATAAAAAGTGCCAATATGCCATTCTGGGGCTTGCTTAGAACACTAGGCTGGGCATTACATCAGGCAAACAGACAACTAAAATTAAATTCCACATTCCGGCAAGACATACTTTCTTAAAAGCAACTAAAATAAAAATTTATAAAAATTTAAATAAAAATGTATAAATGACTTTGTTTATAAAGACAGGAAACCTTCACTATATCAACCTTTATACACTTAAAATATATTCCCTCACCGGGCTAAGGAAGTTATTGTATCATAAGCAATAGAGCATGGGATTTAGGTTTTAACACTCATTTCCTAAAGATTTAAGAAATAGTAGGATTTTTACCAATTCAATTCAACACACTTTATTGAGTGTTTGTTTTGGAGCAAGCATAATGTAGACATAACCTTTCACCTCCATGAAACTGGCAATCTAAAATTTTATGCAGTTTTAAAATTATTTTACTTCACTCCTTTTTGAAATTAGAACACCCAGTCCTTTCCAGAGCTTCTTTGCCCATTTCCTGCTCCTGTGCCCCTCCCCTCCTACAACTTAAGGCCAGCACCCCGGGAGTCGTAGGCCCCATTCTCACCTTCTTTCTCTGGAATGTTACTTCCATTACTCAGTTTTAATCCCTTTTCTCTCTAGGAATATTCACCTCACTCTCTCAACTGGATCCTTGCCAGAGAAGTTTAATCGTGCTCCATTCTCTTTCTCTCTCTTGGCCAAAAACAAAAACAAAACCCTTTCTCAGACCAACTGTCTTTTTCCAGCCGTGTCTCTCTTTCTCTTATCAAATTTCTAAACTCATCTGTGACTTTACATGTCTCTATATATTTTTGCACTTCTCACTTACTCCTAAACTCACTTAATTTTTTTAGACTTATTTTTTTATTTATGCATACAAGATCTGGGGTGTAGGCCAGAGGTGGGGGGGGCGTTGGTGGTGAGAGGATTCAGCAGAGACAGAGTGGGGAGCAGAACAGGCAGACTGACTGAAATACACTGCGGAGGGGAGCAGTGGGCTAGGAAGGACAGATCTGCTGTGCCATGTGGGATGCTCCCTGGCAGAGGATCTTGCTGCAGTGACTGTGGATAGCTTCATAGTGCTGAGACTTAACTCCTTGAGTCACCAGGGGGGCCCCTTAAACTCACTTTAAAACAATTTCCACCCATTCACCCCCAAACAACTCCCATTAAAAATAATCTCAACTTGGTGAACATATTTGAGGTCATATCTCACTTGACCTTCTCCCTGAACTGTCTTTCTGGACTTTGGTGAAATCAAGGTTTTATCTCCTTCCCAGTTGATGATTTCAATACAGGAGCAAATCAACAATAGTGATTCTTGGAGTGTTTGCTGCACATACTCAGAAGAGGCAAAAGGTGGTCTCCATTCCTTGTGCTCTTCATCCTCAGATGCTCTTCCATCCTCAATACTCAGAGCCCAGGCTGTCTTTGTAGCTTGAGTCTCTCTCCAGAGGAGATGGCCCTTTTTACTTTAAGAATTATCTTGGGGAGGGCCTCTCTGGTGACCTAGGGCTTGAGTCTCAGCACTACCATCTCAAAGGTCCACCATGAAAGCCCACTGCTATGACCTGAGTTCGATCCCCAGCCAAGGAGCTGACCCACATGGCACAGCAGACCTCTCCTTTCTCACCCGCTGCTCCCCTCAGCAGTGTATGTCAGTAGGTCCACCTGCTCTGCTCCCCATTCTGTCTCTGGTGAATCCTCTACCCTCCCCCACCACCTTCAGCTTACACACTAGTTCTTATACGCATAAGTAAATAAAAATAATTTTTTTTTTTAAAAGAATTATCCTGGGGAAATCATGGTCAGGTCCCAGAAGATGGGAGCCAAAGAGTTGTGAGGCTGGAATTGGACCTGGAAACTTTCCTTCTCTCCTTCCTGTCACCCAAACCCCTCTCTATTTTAGGGGGACTCTCATCTACCTATTTCTATAGGAAAAAGAAAAGGCGGTGGATCTCACTGTAACTCAGGAAAAGGGAATTTGCAATATTTTAACCCTTGGAAGGGTTTCGAACCGAAGAGTGGTCTATGCTTTGTAAATCAACACATCTCTGTTCAGTTACAGCTAGAGCAGTGCATAATAAACACCTAAATTTGTCTCAAGATAGAAATGACTCAGAGTTTGTAGAACAGGAGATAATGGGAGTTCAGAAAGCCAGAGCTGCCTCGGGAACTCTCCCTGTCTCCTCCTCCTCAACCTCATTCTCCCAAACTCAGAAGGCTAGCATTTCTCAGGCATAGTCCCAAACGCTGTATTTTATCCATATTCCTCTTCTATTGAGGCAGTTTAATTAGGAACACAGCTCAATGACACTCAGATTTCAATCTCTGGTCTGATAGTTTATTTGACGTCCAGGCACAAACATCCAGCTCCTGACTCAGCATCCCCACTGGCTTGTTTCAAAGACACATCTGGTTCACCTTCAGGATTTTCTACTGGAAATGAGACCACCATGCACCCAGTTCCATGAACCAGAAACTTTCTTCCAGTTCTGACAACTTTACCTCCTAAATGCAGGTCCAGTCTGTCTTTTCTCTCCACCTTCACCGCCAGCGCTGCCCCAGCTCACGCATCCATGACCATCACTGCCCTGAGGTTGCCGTCCCAACTGGGCTTCCTGACCCACTCAAACACTTCCCAGTTTGTTCTTCCCAAGCAACAGTATTGATATTTACAAAACTCAAAGCTGATCATTATTTAAAGATCCCCATTGCCCTTGGGGCAAATACTCAAATCCTGCATGTGATCTGCTGACCCCGTCCAGCCCAGCCCTCTATTCCCTCCAGTCTATTCTACTCAGTGCAAGTCATACAGAATGTCCTTCAGTGTCTCCAGTGCAGCCTGCTCCTTGCAGCCCCAGGGCCTTTGCACATGCCGCTTCCTCTCCTGGGGACATTCCATCTATTCCAGTGAACCTGGTTTCTTCACCTTTCACCCTAATATCACTTCCCTAATGCCCCAGGACCTGGAGCAGGTGGGTGTTCAGTTGTTTTCTCTCATAGGCCCATATATACTCTTCCTTATCCGACGGAAACCAATTGAATCTCATTTTAATGATACATATTTTCCTGTGATTTACTTTATTATTTTTTTTATAATTCTTTTAAAGATTTATTTATTTATACATACAAGCTGGGGTACAGGCCAGAGGTGTGGGGCGGCGAGAGGGTTCACCAGAGACAGAGTGGGGAGCAGAACAGGCAGATCAGAAATACACTGCTGAGGAGAGCGGTGGGCGAGGCAGGAGAGGTCTGCCGCGCCATGTGGGATTCTCCCCGGCTGGGCGTTGAACTCGCATGCATCGCAAGCTGCCGACAGCTCCAGACAGCAGTGCTCAACCACTGCGCCACCAGGGAGGCCCTGATTTACTTTATTTTGTGATTTGCTATACTCCATGAAACTGGAATGAGGTCTGGTTTTGTTCCCTCTTCCATTCTTAGCCACTTGTCACATTATCGAGTACATTTAAGGCACTCAGTAGAATATTAACCACAAAAGGACATAGTACATTAATTTGAATAATCACAAATTGTCCTACCATAACTTGAAATATTGTCATGTATTTTCCTTTTGTCCTTTAAGTTCTTTTCCAAAAGTTCCTTAAAAGTCTCTTACATTTTCTCACTGCTTTAAACTTTTAAAAATATTCTTGCCTTTCCTTCCTGTCCTGTTATCAGATACTTTATTTGATGACATATAAAGTAAGACTAATATCACTTTTTGTTCTTCCCTGACTATTCCTGAGTCTGTGGAAAATCCAAGTGGCGATTTTCACCTTGTATTTTTCATATTGAGTGAATTTGCCTTTTGTTCTCCTCTTCTCCCCGCTGCAGCCCCCCACAGTTAATTAGCTCACCCATCAATTTGGGATGACAAAGTGCCTATAGCACCCTGAAGGGAACATATACTGCTCCCTTCTTCTAGGCATTGCTATCCCCTTTAGGAGAAGCTGGACAGGTGGATGATGAGATGATGGCATCTCGGTGGTGATATCATGTCCAAAAATGCCCTCTGGGGCACCTGACGTGTGCCCTCTTAGACCACTTTCTTTTCTAAAGCACTTCCCATGACTGTATTTCAATAATTATTTTGTAATTCACTGTTTAATGCTGGTGTCTCCAGAATTTAGCCCCACCACTGGTCACTGGCTGCATTCACAGTACTGGACACAAACATGGAATTGTTACAGGGCAAGCCCGATATAAAATGGGATGCCTGTCTATGGGTCCTCACCATGCACTTAAAAGGACTTATAATAAGACTCAATTGCAGGCACACACAATAAAATTAATAAAGGGTTTAGTTACAAAAGGAGGGGAAATAAAAGACAACTCAGGAAAAAAAAAAAGAATAAATTAGTGAATGCATCCTACCAGTTTTGCTGAGCTAGAATCCCAATGGCACACCAAAGGCGGGCCAACCACCAAAGAGAGAGAGAGCCCCCCAAAGCACACATGTCTGGTAAAATACCAAACATCACTGCCTAACTCCACCCTCCGTCCTCAGCATCCTCCCTTCGGTGATGATGGCATTATGGGATTCGTAGTCCTAGGTGTCTTGGATCTCTCTGATCTGAGGTGGGGGTGGGGTCCGTAAAAACCTATCTTTGAAGTTTATTCAGATCGTGAAGTCTTGGTGAAGATCTGGTGGATTTTTTCACTCAGTTATGCTATAGTCTAGCCAGCTACATCATCTCATTAAATGCTGTCATTGTTATACACGAAATACTATCATTAAATATCAGTGACACTAACACTATATTTAAGTAATTATACTTAAATAGAAACTATATAATCTAGAATAACATTTAGAGAAATGCAAAAATGTCAGCATAATTTTTGCATGCATCCTTATTCATTGGGATGGCTACTTGTTTTTTGCTACCGTTTCCCCCAGAGCAGAGTAGAAAGCGCCACACTTAGGACCTTCTGCATGTGCAGAACCTAAAGTGATCTCAAAAGTCATTCCAAATATCTTTCCCAAGATTCAAATGCAATAAGCAGTTGAACATTTTCTACAGACAGCATCAAATGTTTTCCCTGCACTAATCTATTTACTCATTATTCCATTGCAGAATGGGTATTATCATTCTAAGCCCAACCAATTTTTCTTTAGCTGAATGTCTATAGTGAATTTCTATAGTGTGTTAAATTGCCTTCTTAAAATTTCCAAGCAGTTCTTTTAACTTACAAGGTCCTCTATTTTGTATGCATCCCAAAAAGTAGAATTTAAAAGTATCTTTACCAGCACTTGAAGTAAAGATTAAATATTAATCAAATCATGAAAAACCCATGTGTTCTAATGACTTCCACAGAAAGATAGTTTCCTAAGATTCAGGAAAAAATTAGGGGAAAAAAATCACAAAATATAGTAGATTCCAGTCAAGGAGGATAGACATTTAAAACACATAAAAACAACTAAAATGAAAGGAAATAGGGAAAGTAGTTGCAAACATTGTATCAGAGATGGATTTACTATTAACGAAATCCTTCTTAGATGCTGTGCATTTGACCTCGGCTTGTCAGCACCCACCACCAGGGCAGACTTCACGTCTTATTTCTCTTTCTCTCCACACCATCCTTCTAAACATGTGAGCACATGTATGTACAACTGCATGCACACATACACACACCTACAATGAGCAAAGAATCTGGCATCAAATAGACTTTCAAGAACTTTATTAAGCTGAGCTAAATTATATTAGTTTCTAAAGGTACATTTAGCTATTTCACATGAAATAATTATGAAAAGTTAATTTTTAACTGATATAGATAAAAAAATTGACATTCAGATGGGTAATGGGTTATTCCCTTTTTTACTAAAGCTGATATAATAATACAGTATTTCCCAAAGTCTTTTTTCCCCACTAAATCATGATTCTTTCTTATCACTAGCACAAAGATTTGAGTTTTTTTTTCCTTCATCTAATTGCAGTTAGAAATATATTTGGAAAACAGTTAAAAAAACAGTTAAAAATGACCTCAAATAGAAAGACTTTGGATATAAATTTGGTCAATCCTATTTTGCTCTAGTTCTGTCTGCCCCTGTCCCTGAGATAAAATGTTCAATATTCTAGAATACAGATAATGTGCCTCTGTCACCGTGAGCCTGGAAAGGGGAGATATGCTAATCATTATTTCATTTTCCTTCTTTGATATTCCATCAACATCCAGTCATCTGGCACCCACACCTTGCAGTGATCTGTACAATGTTTTGCTGTGATAGGGGGCCGGTAAAGGCCCCCCAGATTTGTTATAATTCTAAGGCAACTAATGCTCTGGGAAAGTATTTCATCTTCTACTCCCCTTGAATCTCCTTTCGTACCCAGCACAGTGCTGAAAACAAAGAAGGCCTATTCAGGCCAGAACTGTTGATGCTTTTTACTAAAGAGTATGCGTAAGATGTGCAGAATGAAGAGCTAAAATTAACAGCAAAGGGGGAAAACAGAATAAGGTTAAATATTTAAGATATAAAATAGGGTGATATTTTTAAATCAATGTCATAAAGGAAAAATAAAACCAATGCACCATGGCCTTATAAAGACCCAAAATAGTTTTAACTCTTATTTTAAAGTGAATAATATTAAAACATCCTAATGTTGCATACATACCTAGTTCAGAAAACAGTTTTAAGAGGGGAGGTACTTAAATTCAATCACCATTTGACTCACTTCTTGTGCAAGACATGACAGCAAAAGTAAAAAGGAGCTAAAAGATACAGATGACTTGTCTTTGTTTCGAAAGACTTAAAGTGTAATAATTAATGACAATGGAAATAACTGGGCTATAGGCAGAATTTTAGAATTATAAGTAAGAAATAGTGTGATGGAATACAAGGGATAGACAGAAAGATTGCATGAAGCAGGTAACCTTTCAACTGGACCTTGAAGAATTAGCAAGACGTTGACAGACAAAGGGAAGGATATTTCAGGCACCAGGAACTAAATAACAGCCATGAAAAAAATCAATAAAGTCCAAGCTTGTGTTGACATTTCTGTTCTCAACTGAATGGTCCCTTCAGTTACCTGAAGACTGTTTCTCTTCTTTTGAGTTGTTAATCTAAGGTGGTACTTTTGAGCAGGGCTATTTTTATTTCCAGAAGTATCACCTCCCAAACTAGAGATTAGTCACTGTCACTGAATTAGAGCCTAATGACCTCCCATGGAACTAGTCCTGAGTGAGTTGGAAGTCTATGGAGAATTGAGAGTAAATTTTCAGAAATTAAGAAAATTAGAAAATCTAACCAATCCTATGAAAAGGCATAGAGTGGCCTGTGCAGAGATTCTAGAGGAGGTGCTTGGAAATTCATTCTATACTAACATTTCATCTAGTTTAAATTCATTATCGCTTCTGAAACTTTCATCAACTATTCTAAGTGCAATATATTTTTTAGTGTCTAATGTGTAGTCGGTAATCAATAGCTGTTAACTAAGTGACTGGCTTTTCCCACATGAGTTTTGTGTCTACTTTGTAATAAAGACTTTATTTTTATTTATTTATTTTTTAAAGATTTATTTACTTATACATATAAGCTGGGCTATAGGCCCAGGTGTTTAGTGGTGAGAGGATTCACCAGAGACAGAGTGGGGAGCAGAACAGGCAGATCGACTGAAGTACACTACTGAGGGGAGCAGCGGGTGAGGCAGGAGAGGTCTGCTGCACCATGCGGGAATCTCCCTGGCTGGGGATCGAACTGGTGCTGCGGTGGCTTTGGATAGCTTCATAGTGCTGTGACTAAGCCTATGTGCCATCAGGGAGGCCCTGTAATAAAGACTTTTCAAGTATCATATAAAAAGTAACTGCTCTGGGCCTCCTGGTGGTGCAGGGGATAATGTCTCAGCACTATGAAGCTATCCAGAGCCACTGCAGCATGAGTTTGATCCCCTGCCAGGAGGTTCCCACATGGTGCAGCAGACCTCTCCTGTCTCTCCTGCTGCTCCCCTCAGCACTGTGTTTCAGTGGATCTGCCTGTTCTGCTCCCCACTCTGTCTCTGGTGAATCCAATCCCCTGCACCTCTGGCCAACACCCCAGCATAAATAAATAAAAATAAATCTTTAAAAAATGTAACTGCTCTGAATACCACACTTATTTAATACATTTTATGACTAAAGCCACCGACCGTTTGTGTACCTCTTCAGTTTACAGAATAGTTTTTCATACAATATGTTATTTAATCTTTACAATCCAGGGGGATTAGGAGGGCAACTATAATTACTCCAGCTTTACAGATGGAACTACTGAGATTCACCAAGTTCAGGAATTCGTCCAAGGTCAGAGAACTAAAGTTTGGTTTAGGCTTAAGATTTGTCCTCAGGGCCTCCATGGTGGCACCGGGATTAAATCTTAGCACTGTGAAGCTGCACAGCCACTGCAGCGGGAGTTCAATCCTCTGCCAGGGAGCTTCCCACATGGCGTAGCAGACCTCTCCTGTCTCGCCCACTGCTCCCCTCAGCAGTGTATTTCAGCGGATCCGCCTGTTCTGCTCCCTACTCTGTCTCTGGTGAATCCTCTCACCACTCCACACCTCTGGCCTACACCCCAGTTCTTGTATGCATAAATAAATAAATCTTAAAAAAAAAACTGATTTGCCCTCAGTCTAATTTGTGCAATGCCACACAGCTTCTAGGCATTATTACCTTTACATTGCTAGTCTTGATACAATGGATACTCCTTGTATCGTATTAATGTGGCTTGATTTATGTAACAGCTAGTTATCTTTTTATCTACCTATCAACAGAGTTATATGTCACTAGAAGGTCTTAAAAATAGTTTCATTTTTTTAAATGTTAAGTTAAAAAAAATTATAGAAAATTCTAGTGAAAAAAGAATTGACCAAAGTTTAATATTATGCTACTCTTTAAGAACATATTATTGAACAGTTAGGTCTCTAGCTACAGACCTTAAGATTTTTTAGCAACCACTTCTAGTCATTGTTAGAATTGGATCAATGACTTATTTCTGTGCATAAGCAACATGGGTGCTAATTGTATTCATGACATAAAATGTTCTCAAGTTTTCTTTGGCCAATGGACTGGGAAGGAGCAGCCTAACTTCTGTTTCAGTGATCTAAATAATAATTTGATGGTTTGCTCATTACAGGAATGTGGTAGTGTAAAACTGCCATAGTACATCTATTCTGGAATTTTAGGTTCCTATAGAATCTTTCCATGATTTGTTTATGATGTAGAGATGATTGACTCTGTCAGTTACTAATAAATGGTAAATAAAAAAGTAACCTGTGATATTAAAGTACTACATTAGCAACATTGTGATTAAATTACAGTAACACCACCAGCTATAAACCTTTATAGAATCTTCTCAACCATGCAGTAATTCTCCTAACTATACTATTATGTAGAGCACAAATATTTCTTTGTAAGTCCAGAGCAATACATCAGGGAAGCGTTTACGGCTGAAGCTAGATTGAGAGTAAATGCATCTTGGGTTGCTATGAATAAACGCTCTAGCTTCTCATTACTTTATGACAAGACACAGAAATTCACTTTACTTTTCATTTAAGCTTTTCGGCTTCCGTTTATGGATGTATGCCTTCACGCTTTTATTCCCTTCTTGCTTCAGCCGTACGTAATAAATGATTATAAATTTTCACATTTGACCACCTCTCTGCTAGTCTCATGCTTAATGCACAAAGTTAGGAAGCTGCAGGTAAAATTTCACAAACACTTTTATTTATGATGTTGTCCTTGGTAACGGAAATTTCAATGTACTGAAATGAAAAGTATGATTAAAGGCACACGACGTCCTGACAAGGATAGTAGAGGGCAGCCTTCTATTTCCTACTGAAAATATATAATACTTTTTTGACATCAATTTCATAGAGAATAGACATGGGTTAGTCATGGAAAAAAGACACAAACATGCTTCTAACTTCAATGTTCTTGAATTTTCATTTTTATATCTTACATTAACACTATCTAAATGGATGAGTTTATACACTGAAAATGTTTTATCTCAATTAAAATGAAATCAAAGACTGTGCAGGAATGGAGGAAAATAGAATTTGAAATACAGAATTGTTTTTCTGGACAACCATGTAAGTGGAAAAGTACTGATTTTGCCTAATTGTTTTCATTATTCCAAAGCCTGATTTTATTGTTTTAAATCTCTGGAGCAAAGAGATTGTCAAGGAAAACTGGAAAAGTTCAGAACATAGTTATTTAGCTTTTTGGGATTTCCCCAACATTACCATTAAGCAAACACAGTGCAATGCAAGTGTGTCTAGTATTATAACGCTAAATGTATTTGAGTGCTTGAGGGGGTAAGTTACCCTTTTCCTAAAATTTAAGGGGAAAAAGAAATTAAATGATTAGTAGAACTCCTTGTCAAGTTACTCCGCAAATAAAATTCTACGGCTGAAAAGTACAGTTTCTGTGCTTGGACATTAGTATTGTTTTGAAACACATTAGCGTCACCCACAGACTTATTCTGGTCTCCAACCAGTTAAAACAGATTGTCAGTAGATTTGAATTCAAGGGTCATTGTCACTCCCCCAGCCCGGTACTGCCGCAGCTGAGCAAGAGAGGTATTCTCTACTCCATGAGGAAAGATGTAACATCTTGATTTCAAATCTTAGGAAATAAGATATTGTGGAAAATTAAAAATAGTATCATCTTGATTTCACATCTATGGAAATAAGAAACTGGAAACCTACTTTGAATAGCTGTAGATTTAGCCAGGGATATGGCCAATCTCTGGGCATTTGTAGTTGGGTTATTTCTAGGATATTCCATGTCTCTAGATCAAAAGTCAGTACTTCAGAGTCTTTCTAACCCATTCCACATTTTCCCGGGCACCATGCTAAGCCCTGGCCCAGCTAAGCACCAGGACCAGCTCCTGACGTCCAGGAGCTTATAGTCTAGCAAGGAAGATAAGACTTGCACGCAAATAACTGAAATTACTAGTCAGCAAATAATCAGAGCCATATGAGTCAAGAGGTAAATTCCACAAAATTACGTTGCCTTGCAAGGGCTGGAGGAACTGCCATCTGGTAGTTGCAGAAGTTTGGGTGGTCTGCTCATCAGCCTCAGTTCACGGCTCAGGCAGTGGTCAGTCAATTCAGTAGACTTGAGTGCTGCCAGTTAAGGACCACGAGCTAGAGACCCTGCAGTGTCCTTGATGCCACGGGAGGGCCAAAGCACAGACAGAAGAGAGGAGAGAGGAAGAGAGAGAGAGCAGTGTCCCGGAAGGGGAGATGGCGTACCCACAGCATCAGATGCTCAGGATATTCACGCTGTGATACAGGGCGTGCCACAAAGGTCTTTGGAAGAAATTGCGTGGGTTTTGCATTCATGAAAATAAGAGGTTTTAAAAAACCTAGGCAGGGCCTCCCTGGTGGCGCAAGGGGTTAAGTCTCAGCACTAAGAAGTTATCTGCAGCCACTGAAGCACAAATTCGATTCCTGGACACCGAGCTTCCCACATGATGCAAGCAGACCTCTCCTGCCTTGCCCGCTGCTCCCCTCAGCAGTGTACTTCAGTAGATCTGCCTGTTCTGCTCCCCACTCTGTCTCTGGTGAATCATCTCACACGCCTACACCCCAGATCTATGCATGAATACATAAATCTTAAGAAAAATAAAAAGCTAGGCAGAGGACGCAGTACGGGACACATGTCCACCGTGTCACATCTGTAGGGAAGTAGTCTATTGTGAATGGGCTTTTAAAATGTAGTCTGCGGCATTTCACCGACCTCACAGCTTTCTTCAATAACTGTTCCTACAAATACTTTCTGACAGCTTCCATTTGTTGCTCAGCTATTGTAGAACCCTGAAAAATATATTATGTCTCATGTCAGTTATAAAAATAGCACCACAAATTATAACCAAAACAAAATTACCCAGTAATTATCATTTAGATGTCCATTTGAATACTTTTCAGAATTACTGTTACTTTAGTCTGCCATTATGAGTCAGACAATTTAATACAAGGCACACTAGAGGGGTTTATTTAAATCTTTCTCCTTTGCCATGTGCTACAATAATATCTGGAATCTACGTTGCTGGGCACTCTGTGAGTGCCTTAATCTCAAGAGCACTTCTAAATATGTTGAATACTTACAGTCTTAAATTTGACAAAAATAGGCATGGTAAACATGTGGTGTCAATTATGGGAAAAAAACTGAACAAAGGTTAGAGGAATAAGAGCAGAGCTCACACTTTCTTTTAACTTGTTAATGTCTCTGACCCTTTTGTACAAAAAATCACTTTAATCAACATTATATACATTTCATTGTGGCCTTACCGTTTAACAGCCTGTAAAAAATGTTTGGCTATCAATTATACACATCAAGTTGATATGCTGCAGGGCTGGGTGTCATTGGCACTTGCAATTAAGTTGGAGAGAGCTTGAGGAGACCCACATGGTTAGCAAGCTTTTTCCTCTCCAAGCTGTGAGAGATGAGAAAGCTTAATTAAACTTATCTGAGATCTCTTTTCTCAACCTAGTCATTGAAAAAACATGATTGTAGTAGAGTGAGGTTCAAATCTTCTTTTCTTCCCCTCTTCCATTGTACTCATATAACCATAGTAAGTCTCTCTCTCTCTCTCTCTCTCTCTCTCTCTCTCTCTCTCTCTCTCTCTCTGGTGTGTGTGTGTGTGTGTGTGTGTGTGTGTGAGAGAGAGAGAGAGAGAGAGAGAGAGAGAGAGAGAGAGAGAGAGAGAGAGAGAGAGAGATGTTTGTCAAACAAATTAGTTGAAAATTGATTCTTGACTTGCTTTGGGTCTCATGTGACACCAAGACCAAGTCTCAGGGCCATGGACGCCTACGGGACTGGTGTAAGTTCTGGGTCAGTGCACTTAACGGCCCCATCCATAATCATGAACCAGAGGATAACAGACATCACTGTTGACATCCTCTTAATCTTATATGAAAGTTGATGTGATACGCAACCCAAAATGATTAGAAGAAATTCTCAGTTAAGTGGTTAGTCTTGAACTGCTGTGGCTTCAGACCCAACTCAACAACCCAAGGTCTACTTTAAAAATTCAAACAGAGAAGGAGATCTGTTTTGTATCTAGCAGTGTGCTAGTAGATATTTTAAATGGAGTTATGTGAAGACCAGGGTAGGACTCCAAAGCAGGTAAATATTTGACTTCCTTTATTTAACTTCATGGATTATTTGTTTCCCTTCCTTCTCTCCAGCCTCATAGTCAGATAAGAAGACCCAGTCATGGGATTTCAAAGTTGATTTTAAAAGTCCACTCCCTCGATATTTATTCACTCACTCAACAACTGTTTATTGAGTGTCTACCACGGCTAGAACATTATGCTAGTTGCTAGCTTTGACTTATTATTAATCTTTATATGATATACTAGTGAATCTCATAAGAATTCCTTTTAGACTGTGCAGTCCTAGGAATCAGAAAAAAAGCTCCAAATGCTTGTGAAGGGGCATCCAATCTCCAACTTTACAGCCTGGGAGCAGTCTTTGATCTTCACAAGCACAGTAAACTACAATTTTCAAATGCCAGGCCTCAACAGATACAGAGAACACTAAGAATAGTTTGAGGCTGTCGACTGTGTATAAGGAGCAATGATTTTAATTGATGCATCTTGACTGTAACAATATAGTGTATGGTCTTTTTCATGTGTGTTAACTTGTCATAATAAATAGTGGTGTTTATAACAAGAGAAGGCGAGAAACCATATAGGATATTATATTGTATCTTTGATTTGCTCCTAAAAGTATATTTTTTTCTCATGCTCATTTTTAAGGCAGCTATTAACATACCAAATTAATGAATAAACCAATTTTATTAGAAAACTTTGAATAGATGATTTGGAAATACAAATTTCTTTCTGTAAATCTGTGTATCCTAAGAAGGTTAATGCCCACATTGATCAATTTTCTCTCAAAAAATGAGTGTTCTGTTATTTTAGGGCACTTAAAAATCATTATTTGTTATACACTCAATTGTTTTTTGTGTTGTTTTTTAATGTCCACATAGAGGAATTCACCAGTCTCATTATATCATCGTGGCCTTAAAGAGATCTATGCATCCTCAAAAAGCATTAAAGCAAATGGGACAAAGTAGCTGGCAAAGAAATTGCTTTCTAAGATAATACCAATTATTTTTTGATGTTCAGAGTCTAGTTGAGATTCCATAAAAGTCTGATTTCCAAACAAAATGCTCATATTCACTAATTAGATTTTGTTACAAGCAATACTCCATTGTTTCATGCAAAAATTTTTTTTGCAATTTGTCTACAGGTGAACTGGAATATTTTATGTGCTTTACAAAACACATAAGAGGAATAAGTCCAAGTCAGCTCTAAAATCCTGAAAATGCATGGTCATAGAGACAAGGAGGAAAAGGAATCTTCTCTGTTCTTTTCTCCATTCCAGGAGAAATGCAGCATATGCCTGAGTTATTACAATGCATTGATCTGACTCCAACCTGAAGTTACCAAGGTTTTATAAGGCTGCAATAAAGCTTTCTTTGCATTAACCAGCCAAGCACATAAACATTTTAATGAACTGTTTTTACATGGTTCATTGGGCAGCTACCCGGCTCCTATAATACAAATCACCCCTCTGCCATATCCAACTTCCTGGAGATGGCTGCACTTTTTCAGTTTACCAAATGCAAATTGAATATCACAGCTATGGAGCTCAATCAAATACTTGACTGTTCAAGCATGGGAAATTTTTAGCCTGGCATGTACTGAATTCCTGGATAGTCTATTCAAAGGACTGAATCTCAGAGAATTTCAGCTCTTGCGCTTTCAAATCAAAAATGAAGTTTATCATGGCTGTCATCAAGCCCACTAAAATTAAGCCCCTCAAAGGCACCACTTTAAAAGGGTTTTAGACAATGAGTGTTACCATGAAGAGCAAGTAACTGAATCACCATTAATCATGAAAAGATGGTGTCCCCAAACTGATATTTCTCTTAGTGACCAGAAGGCTTGATTGCATTATTGAACACAATACCAATGCACATCAAATTTCCTTGGAATAATTCAGTATTATTATTGGCAAGCACTTGTGTGCATTCTAGTCAACACTTCCAATAACAATAAGTTGTAAAATGTTATATTCTGAGAGCTTTATGACACCATGTGTGTTTAAAATGAAAGATTAGTACAATGCATAACTTAATCATGAATGCAAATTAAAAATGAATATTTAACAATCCTCACATTTTGTGTCTTAACATCTCTCCTCTGACTGATAGGACTGAATGAGAAATGATGACATGATGTATTATCCTACTGCCCAGCGTCCCCAGGAAAACAAGGTGTTTTCACCTTGAGGTAGCCTTTAAAAGAAATTAATTTGTTAACATTTAAAAATGCAGTGTAACAAAAGACATAAAACATTTATAAGACAGTTTATGACCCAACCAACCATGTGCTAAGCCAATAATATTTATCAAAACATTTTATTTGCCTAATCATTTCATGGTCAAGATTTAGAAATGTTTGTTTTTCAAGTGGAGTCAAGGATTTAAACGGTACTAATGGTACCATAAAGATGTTATATGGTGTTAATATAACCCGAGAATTAAAAATATAATGAATTTACTATTTATGAACCATTAAGTTTAACCTCCCCCCAGAATAAATTTTATGTCAATACAGACCTATTAATATATCCTCTCTGTTTTTGCATCCTCCTAATTTCATCTACATTCCCTAAGATATATTTGCAGGCCAAATTTATAGATGTATGGAGATAAATCTGAGTTTTTTTATTCTGAAATTTTTGTGTTTATTGAGCACAAGGTATGAAATGGTGCTTTCTCAATTTATGTTCTCTTTATGGTTATCACCTTAGTGTTTCTGAATAAGTCAGAAACAATCCATATATTAATCAGACATGGGTCAGGCTAGCAAATTCACTATAGTAGAAGTTTTAGCTCCTTTTCTAAACTAAAATATCATAAGAATTTTCTTTCTGTTATTGAAAAGTTAAAGAACCCCAGATTTCTCCAACTATGCACAATATCTAACTTAGTGATTCTTGAGATAGTAATAGAGGGAAATCCTAGTTATTAATCCATCTACTGGATGGCATACGATACAGCCATTAAAAATCTTATCTTTGACAATATGGATGGGATTGGAGGGGATTATGCTAAACCAAATAAATCAGAAGGAGAAAGACAAATTCCGGATAGTGTCACTTATATGTGGAATAGAGAGAAGCAAAACAAAGGGTCAGATAAAATCAAACCAATAACAAACTCTAGAAATATGACTGTAGAATCATATCAAATTTGGCTGTAGGGAAGGAGCCTAATGGACTATGGTGAGAGATGGTGGGTGCTTAGGTGGTGGGTATGGTAACACATACTTGGGCCTGTACCTCTAAATCATATACAGTGTTGTAAACCAATGCCACCTCAATTAAAAATAAATCCACAAAAAGAGAAAAGGAAAAATCTTGTCTTTGAATTATATTTAAAGGTATAGCAAATGCAACACTTAAATTATAATGCTAAGTGGTACCAGAAAACAAAATTGAATCTGGTGCCTGAATAGATCTACATTAAACTCAAACAAAATCTTAAAATAAGAAAATGACAATTAAAATGAAAGTATGAGCAATTAATATTATTTAATGCCAATAAGATGATATATGTAGTATATGAAATCATTGAAGGCAAAATACTTTTTTAATGAAACAAAGAATTTTAATTAATACTTCTCGCTCATGATATGCAACGCCCCCGACGCTCCCACCCCGCCACCCGCCTTTCCCCACAGTTTTGAAGAGTCTGGATTTAGTCATGCTATTTACATGTTGCTGTTCTTAGGGGGAGTCTTTTCATTATTATTATTATATACAATTGCATCTGTCCCAAAATAACAGTGAGAGGTCACTCTAATATAGAGACTGATAGATGTGATATATTAGAGTAGATAGTCTATATAAGTATAGTCTAATATAGTGACTGACGGTGACAATACATTATAATAAGGATAATCTTAAGTTGAAAGTGTTTGTTTCCAGACCACACTTCTTACCCATTTGGTTCTTCATTTTCACTAGCATTCTGTGCTGCCTTTTTCCTGCCTCCAGATTTTTTCATTTCTTCTGCAAAGCTCAGGACTGACACTGCAATTTCAACTGATTTTCAATATATGTCATCTTTCTTCAAGGTTTTTCTCAAGTTCACCCTATACTTCCGTAAGATAAAAAGTTTCTCCAACCTTATAAGGGAATGGATGGTGAGGAGTGGAAGGAAGGGGAGAGCCAGATTTTTCTTACACAGGAGGGGTGGACATTTTCTTTGCCAATGAAACTGTTGAACAATTGCACTGCTTTGTTCGGTGAAGGCAGCAGAGCCTCATAGGATGCTTGTGAGGATTCGAGGAAGCCACAGTCAGGCACTCAGGACAGGCGGGCTGCCTAGACAGCTTGTGGTATTAGCCAGCATCTTCTGCGTCATCACCAATCGCAGTAGCTGCTGCTTTTTTTTCCTTGACAGCAAGTCAAAAAGGAAACCACAAGCTCACACAAAATGCTAGAATTTCTAGCATTTATGTCATCAATTTATGTTCTCTTAAAGTTCAGGTTACTTTTAACAATGGAATTCTATGGTTTTGGGGGGCCTCCCTGGTTGCTCAAGGGGTTAAGTCTCAGTACTATGAAGCTGCAGCATGAATTTGATCCCCAGTCAGGGAGGTTCCCACATGGTGCAGCAGACCTCTCCTGTCTCGCCTGCTGCTCCCCTCAGCAGTGTATTTCAACCAATCTGCCTGTTCTGCTCCCCACTCTGTCTCTGGTGATCCTCTCACCCCTCACACATCTGGCCTGCACCCCAGTTCTTGTATACATAAATAAATTAATCTTTAAAAATAAAACAATGGAATTCTATGGAATTATATGAGTAGGATCCAGTTAGGTTTACTGTTGCTTTGATACTCAGAAATTTGGAGAACATCCTTCTCCTCCCTCATTCCCTCAGAAAGAAGAGCACCTTGTATACCTGAGTAGCACTGAAACCTGATCTTATTTCCTATGCTTTGATGACCATACCTGACCACTCTAGGGGGTAACTCCCTATGACACGCTGCCTTAGGGAGAGGAATCCCTGCCAAGTTTACAGATTCCAAAGCTTCTCAGCAATGGAAGTCACAATAGGATGTCAATCCCAGGATACAAAGGCAGGAACCCAGCTTTGCTGTCACAAAAGTCACCCAGAAAGAAGAAACAAGAAGCACATTCAACATGTTCTTCTTTCCAGTTAGCGAACTTGCTAGGTACTTTTCATCTACCCTTGAATTTGGACATCCCCTCTTACATAGTCAACCTGGACATGTATAAAGTGGGAGCCACCGAATTGTTTAAAGGCCTTTATGAACATCTTTACAGCTGCCCATCTCCTTCCAACCCCACCCCAGCCCACCCCCCTGTGATGAGGGCTACAGCTTGCTACTCCATAAACACAAATATTTCCTCCTTGTAACTTTATGCCAAATCATGACCACGATTCAGAATACTAAAGGACTGTTTCCTTCTAAAAGTCACCATTAAAATATACGCAACGATGTACCCTTTCCATTTTCTTTAAGGTGGAGGAAAGACAAGAGAAGAGAAGGGTCACATGTAAAACTTCGAGTTCCTGCAGAAGGGACACTGGAGTTTCGTCTTTGACTCCCTGACAGTGGGTACTCAGACAAAGCCTCACACAGCCGTGCTGTGGAAGCCACAATGAGCTCTGTCTTTTCACTTGTGACTCCTGGAACGAGGGAAAACAAAACCAATTCCCCCCAGACAAAGAAGAGCACCCTCCCAGAGGAGCTGATGATAAGTGACCGCAGAAAGCATCGCTGTGATCAGTCAGAGAGGCAGGCGAGTTATTAGCTTAGCCCTGAACCTCCTACTTAATGTAGGACCAGTGGTGATGGTTAACAGACCCTGGCTGCAGTGACAAGCCTGGGTCCTGCTCGAGGAAATCCAATTGAAAAGCAGCCAAGAGGAACAACAAGCTAGAAACAGATGTCCCGGGCACCAGGGTGTGCACACATTTAACCTGAATATGTAGTTGGGCTGGGATGGGAGCATTTGTTTCTAAATATAGTGATTGCCCTTCTTCCCCCACATAGGAATCCTGGACTTCAATTATAGCCATCCGCATTCATTTTGTCAAATTTCCAGCAATTTCTTTAAAACAAGAAGATGTCAAAATCATAACAGTGATTAAGGGGATTCCGGGTATTTGATTTATCTGCTGATCCTTAGGAAAACAGTTCAGCTAAATCACATAGTCTTAAGCTCCAGTATCGTCATCATGGAAAATTATCTTTTAAAGACAGCTGCCCAAAAGAAGTTCAAACAGATGGAGGAATACCAGTGAAATATCACAAAGAGAGTTATACTTTCATGAGTCCTTTTTAGCCACTTCAAGTTACCCAGTAGGGAAATTTCTGTGGACAGAGCTGTGATAACCTTGCAAACAGGGACCGGTGCACCACGCTCGCCACAATCAGTTCATTAGATTGGAAGGAGAGTGGGATCTTCTGAGCCACGGCGATATGTCATGTACATTAGCAGGCCTTCTCCTTGACGTCAACGCAATTGTGCTTTTCTCTAATGGGCTTTATAAGAGGAGAGAGAGCATCTCACCGTGTTGATTTTTCGGAAGAGAAGAAAATCAATACTCTCCACAGATTTTAAGTAGATCTAATGTAGTGCGGCAATATGTGCATGACAAGATAAACACATGTGCATGATTTTCAAATGTGAATGAAGGCAGGCCATGCTGAGCCAGCTCAGACCACAGATTCCTGCTGCTGTCTTGTGTATCTCAAGCACAGAACAGCTGCAGAGTATTTTCCCTGGTAACACTTCATTTTTTATTGGTAGGTTTTAATCTGATACATTTTTGGGGTCACCGAATTCTTATTTGCTTTAGAATGCCCGATTATATCATCCTGTAAAGGAGAAAAGAGCTGGAGCTGTCGTTCTGGGCTACAATTTATGGAAGGTATTTATGAAGAGGGTGATCTTGAGGAGTGCAAGCTTTTAAAATCCAAGAACAGCAGCAAAAATAAATTAATCAGGAACCCATCACTAATTTATACATGAATCACTTACAAGGAAGGCAAAACGGGTCAGTAAATTATGGATTTACAAATAAACTTGATTCTAGGGCCTTGGAAAATGCTTTGATTGGAAGAGCCCATTTTTCCTAAAAAACAATTTCAACTTCAGAGAGAAGGGACATAAAACCCAGCCCTTTCTATGAAAATCAAGGGGACCTCTTTTCTGGTAATATAAGAAATCAGTGACAATGGCTCATAGCATTCATCTGCTCTCCACAAACTCAGAGGTGGGAACTCTGTATCGTTTTTCTAACTCATTCCCATGAATTCTAAATTGTCAACACCTAAGGTTAATGATACCTGTCTTTTCACTGTCATAAACTGTTAGGGAGGTTTAGCAAGAGATAAATCATTCTCACACATAGGGTTTTCTATTGTTCTCATCAAACAAAGGACAAAGCTTATTTCTATATACATTTTAAACATTGTTCAGGGAATTGATTTCTTTTTTCTTTTATGCTCAGGTGAAATCATCAGATTTCAACACATCTTTTTCTTGATTTGGAACATCCGCTGTTTTAAAAGTTTGCAGAATAATAATGAAGTTTCTATGTGTGATGAATCACTTTAATCTCAAAATGCCCACTGATTTTTAAGGACTGCACAGTAAAAAAAGTCAACCATCTTTTGATTATTAGAGAACCAAGCCCTTAATCTGAAACACAATCTACTCAATTGAAGATACTTTTAGCCAGTAAATAAATACAGTAATAATCTAGGATGGGAGGGAGGAAGAACATTACCAAGAATCAACAATAAGTTCACCTTCCATTAACTACATCTAAGCAAGAATTTCTTCTCATGAAAACGATTTTATTCAAAAAAGAAACTACTTTTTGTCACACAACCAAACCTAAAATAATTTGTTTCTTTCCTGAAAATATTCCTTAGACAATTCAATAAGCACACTACTAATTTTAGATTGGAGGGTTATTGATACTAAATGATAAAGTTGGATACAGTTGATATTACAGGCTCTTAACACATAGTAGGTGCCAATAAATATAATTATCAGCATAATATTAGGTACTTTGTTAGATTTACTTAAGATGAAATAAGACTAAGAGTTTAGCAGCAGAATAACATCATGTGCTTGGATATCACAATTTTATTTTTTAAAGCTTATTTTTATTTATGCATATGAGAAATGGGGTAGGCCAGAGGTTTAGGGGTGGGAGGATTCACCACAGAGTGGGGAGCAGAATAGGTGGCTCAACTGAAACACACTGCTAAGGAGAGCAGTGGGAGAGACAGGAGAGGTCTGCTGCGCCATATGGGTCAGCTCCCTGGCCAGGGATGGAACTCAGGCCGCAGTGGCTGGCAATAGCTTGATAGTACTGAGACTTTAACCCCTGTGCCACCAGGGACTCGCAGATATCACAATTCTAATAATGGCCTTGAACTAAGAACAGCTGTGAGATAGTAGGAGATGGGGCCAATGGTCAACATGTTGCAGATAAAGTGCAATGAAAAATATCTTGGGTCCTAAAAAAACTACCAAAACGGTAAGTGAAAATTTACCTGTGATTACATAAATGACTTTCTCCTACCGACATTCCATTCCACTCCCTTGCCGCCCCCAACACACACCCATACACCCACTCACACACACACCCTCTGTGAGTCTGCTTATTGTTGGGATGGCACTTGTGCTTAACCAGCTTGAACTAGAGCTGGGTGCCTCTGGCCCTCTGCACACAACTCACTGCAGGCCAGGCATGCACACAGCATACATTCTACCATTTCACCTCCTTGGTTTAAATAAATTATCCTTGCCTAACATTGTAACAAAAAGATTATTTGCCACTTAATCTCTGACATCTCCTTGGGTGTCTGCTGAAGCTGGTACTGCTGTTTCTGTTTCTGGTCAACATAAACAAAGGGTTAGAGACAACCGGAGTCCCTTTGCAGCTGAGCAAGCAGAGTGTAAAGCCGCGCTGGGCCTGGCTGGACTGGAATCCCAGGCTTGGTGTGTCTCAGGTCTCTTTCAGTTACCTCTGGCCTCAAGGAGCAGGGGGCTGGGAAGTAGCAGTTAGGAAGTTTTGCTAGTCTTCTTCCATGGGCACAAAATCAGCACCAATGGAATGTGGCTTGGCTGTGTGCAAAGGAAGCCGGCCAGTCCAGGCTGCAAATGTGCCTCTAGCAGACAGAGTCCCCGAGGGCCTCTCCTGCTCTTTCTCTCTCAATTTCTGGTTTCCATACACAAAGACCAAGACGGTAACTACTGCACTATATTCTGCAGGGACTCGACTGCAACACTCAGTCACTCCACCAGTAAAGAGAAATTGAGCCCCCAGCCACGCCCAAACTGTGGTGGGTGTTGGGAGAGGATTTGGGGACCAGCCAGATGGCCACCCCCTGCTAGCAAAGCCGGAGAAGGAAACTGCCCTTCGTCAATCAGTGGTCAATTTTCACGGACACTCATAGTGGGCCTGGGGCACTGAAGCCAGACTGGGGGCCCAGGGGGGTTTCCAGGGCTAACAGAGCTGAAGCTGCCTGGGAATGAATGGGCCACAGAATGTTATGACATTAAGAGTGATAGTCTTGCCTATTTACCATCCCGTTTCCATTTTATCCTCATAGTAATAATTCTCCTGAGAAGCAGGTCAGAGAGGTATTGATTTCCCAGACACAAACCAACCAACAGAAACGCACAAACAGAACAATGGACTTGACTTTGCCCAGTCTCAGAGCTGGGTTAGAACCTTGATGTCAGATGAGCTTCCTGTAGAGTTTTCTTTCTAAGGCCTTAAGTTCTCCTAAGTGCCTTAGAGCTGAAGTCACTGCCCCCGCAATGAGGTGGCGGTGAGCTGCGCACCCCAGACCCACCCAACCCCACCTCCCAGAGTCCGCTTTCCCTCCTGTCGGTCCATTTGGGTCGAGGTTACCCCCCCCCCCCAAGAGCCGCGCTTCACAGTTAAGATAGCGATGGCGGGCCAAGGAAAAGACTGGCTGCACCTGAAGATCTCTGCACCAGCCCCCGCGGGGCACCCTATGAGGGCAGCGCACACGCTCACCACCCCTGGCCTCTTCAGAAGCCCCCACCTGCCTGCCCGCTCTCTTCTCCCTCCCTCCGGCACACTACATGCTTGCGCATGCGCTCACACACCTCCCCGCCCCTCGGCACTCTCACGCCCTCCGCTGGCCGCCCTCTTCTCCCACCTCCGGTGATCCAGCCACTTTTGGTCGCCATGTTTTCCTCTTGCTCTGGGCAGGAGTTTGCCTTAGTTTCCCAAACAATAATACACAGTCCTTGTTGAGAGGCCGCAAATGTCGCTCGTTCCAGGCCCTGGAGTGTTTTTGGTTTGTATTTTTTATTTGGGAGTTTTCAAACAGTCGGCCTGGTGTTTTTATTTGACACGGTTGTCATGGTGAAATATTCATCATCAAGAAGTCTCTACGCCGCAGGCCACTTCTCGCTCTGCGTCCTTAGAGTTTTCTGTGTTTTCCAAAGTTCTGTGATGATTTCCTAGCCGTGAAAAAAATCTCCCAACAATTTAAAAGTCTTTCCACATAAGAATATAAAACTTATTAAGACTTCTCTCTAGATGGTAGAACTATGGGTGGCTATTACCTTCTTCATATATCCATATCCATTTATCTCCTTTATATTGCTGTGTATTTCCAATGATCTAGAATTAACATATGTAGCTGTTAGATTCCTATACTGAGGAGAGTCATCAACAATTCTTGCATCATGAGGAGTTACTCCCAGCTGTGAGCAGAATTAATGCTTAAGGGTGAAAGCATTTCAAAAAACCCATTAAAAGTAAAGACAGAAGAAAATGGATTGAAATAGTGTCATAACCATCTCCACCTTCATCAGCAGTTTGTCACCCGTGGACTCCAGCCACAATGGGTCACGATGGGCCACATTTCCTCATTAAACCCACACTTTTGTCTGCATTATTCACACCAGCGCAAAACCTACTAGGACCTACGAGGATGGATAGGGTAAAAAATAGATAGGAAACAAAGAATTGTTATGTCAAAATGTATCTATGTATGCTCCTACTCTTCTATTTCAAGTTGTGTAGACCTGCCACTAAGCATTTTCTACAGTTGGAGGGAGGGAGGGAGGGAGAAAGGAAAGGAGGGGGAGGGAAAGGGAGAGGGAAAGAGAATAGAGAGAGGGAGAGGGAGAGAAAAGAGAGAGAGAGAGAAGAGAGTAGAGAGAGAGAGGACGGAGAGAGGGAGGGAGAGAGAGAGAGTGAGAGAGAGAGAGAATAAATAGGGTGATCAAATGATGGCACCAGTAACATACAGAGGTTGGAGCTGCTAGGATCTGATTACTATTTTCATATGATTTTCACTTTTCACCTTCTTGTAAAATACTGGGAATTTACTGCTGAGCCTGTGTGCTGCTCTCCTAGAGAGAAAATTACTTCTTTTAAAGGATCTGCTTGCACAAGCGTAAAATCTTTGCAGCTCTCTGAGCAGCGAGAGACCCACGTCAGACGTTGAGATGCTGATTGGGCTCTTTTGAGTTGCTGTCTTGAGGACTTAGGGCAGGGAAAAGCAAGTCGTTGTCTTTCTGTTCTCATCCATTCACGGCGTCTGCTGTCTCACTGAGGACCTTCTAAACACACTGACTTACTAGATGGTGTGAGGGACACACAGACGGCCAGCACGGGGCCCTTGTTTAGAGACACTTGAATCTCATAAAGGATGTGGCAGAGATCCCTGGTGGGAGAATGTGGGAGCAGAGGGGATGTCACGGGCAAAGAACTGGGAGGAAATAAGCAAGAAGGCCCGCAGGGCTGGAGAGAGGAGAGAGGGTGGGGAGGTGGCTAAGGGTGGGGTTTTTATGAGACTTGAGGGACTTGAATTTTATTCTGGAAGCCATTTGGGAAGTTTGGGGAAGGGAATCATGGCAAATGGCCTTTATTCTTTCAATGACCCCTCTAACCGTGAGGAGAAGAGGTGGTAAGGGGCTAAGAGTAGAAGCCAGGAGACCTGTCACGGGGCAACTGCAGATCAGGCCCTGGATGGCGGTGGCAGCGGGAAGGTGACAGAGGCTCGTGGACACTGAAGTCACAGGACCCAGAGGCCCTGGGTCCTAAATGCACAAAACCCCGGATTATCCCAGGCACTTAAAAGAGGACTGTGTTGAATGAATATATGGCTGAGTAAAGAGAATCACTCCCTCGAATCATACCCAAACTTGAGAGCAGGAATTTGTTTTCATCTTAGAGGTTTCTAAGAGGCCATACTGATTTTAGGGGTACCTGGTTCAGCGCCACCTGATAGCCTTTCCTCCATCTAGAGATTGTCATTGGTCCCACAGATGTACCCATATCCCAGAATGACTTCTGGCCAACAGAGAACTAAGGAGGCAAATCAGCACTCAGTGAAAACCCCTTATTCACTAGCACTGTTTCGAAGCAGCAATAATTGGGGCTCTGAAGCTTCTGGAACAGGTCTACGATTCAGAGATCATCACGACAGTACTTTTGTCTTAAGAATGTTGAACGGCAGACACTGTATGTCTCCCTCAGAGGTTCTCACCCCCCATTCCCTAGACCGAGGACAACATTCCAACTTTCAGAATATACCGGCACCCAGGCCCCACAGCAGCCCAGGGCCATCGGAATCTCTGGCAATTTGTCAAGGCTTCCAGGTGATTCTCCCATGTGTCAGGGTGGAAAACTCCGCTATACATGAGGTGAGTCACTTTCCTCTCTGCCCTCACCGCAGGACATGAGTAATCCCGTCCAGCAGGTGATACGCTGTTCCGCCTTCTCAAAGTCAGACACACCCCTGAGAGCACTTGAACTACTCAGAAAACAACACAGATGTTTTAATAAATATTAGGCTTAGGCGCAGCTCCACCAGCAGCTCAGCCATCCTGACACCTGCCTTTGTCACCCTCCCTCCCGTCCTTTTCCTCTTGTCTTTCTCTTCTTCTTCCCCTCTTTGTCCCCTTCACTCCTTCCATCAGGCCTCCAGGACACCTGCCCTGGGCACCCTGTGGCAGGCAAGATGCCCCAGAGGCTTCCGGCCACAGAGCACAGCTTCTAGGAGAAGTTCTGGATGAAAATGGAACTTGTTGTTAGGCCTCCCTGGTGGCCGAAGGGTAAGACTTCGATCCTGGCCAGGGAGCTGACCCACATGGCGCAGCAGACCTCTCCTGTCCCACACACTGCTCCCCTCAGCAGTGGATTTCAGTGGATCCTCCTGTTCTGCTCCCCACTCTGTCCCTGGTAAATCCTCTCACCCCCCCCAAATCTCTGGCCCACACCCCAGTTCTTCTATGCAAAAATAAATAAATTACAGAACTAATGTTTTAAAAATCACTTAAGAGGAAAAGAAAAAGGAACTTGTTGAAGGCCACAGTTTTGCTTTGCTGTAAATATATGTTTCACTGCTTTGAAAAACAAGCCGGCAGTTCTTCAAAAAGTTTTTTTTTTTTTTTAATACATACAAGCTGGGATACAGGCCAGAGGCGTGGGGCGGTGAGAGGGTTCACCAGAGACAGAGTGGGGAGCAGAACAGGCAGATCAGAAATACACTGCTGAGGGGAGCAGCAGGCGAGGCAGGAGAGGTCTGCCGCACTATGTGGGAATCTCCCCGGCTGGGCGTCGAACTCGTGTCGCCGCTGCCGACAGCTCCACAGTGCATCTCTCAACCGCTGCGCCACCGGGGAGGCCCCAGTTCTTCAAAAAGTTTAACATGGAGACACCATAGGGCCTAGCAGTTCCACTCCTAGATATATAATACCTAAGAGAAACTAAAATGTAAATCTGTGCCCAACTTGGCACACCCATGAGCACAGCAGCAGTATTCAGAGTAACTGGACGTGGAAACCAGCACGTGTGGAGTGAGGAAGATGCTGCTCGGTGAGAGCGCCAGGCACGAGGCCACACACGGTGTGATTCCTTTTATCATATGAAATGTCCCGAGTAAGCTCATACATGATCACCAGGGACTCGGGGAATGGGGGAGTGTGGGGAATTGGGGCTAATGGGAACAGTTCTTTCCAGGTGATAAAAATGTTCTAAAGTTGGGCCTCCCAGGTGGGGCAACGGGTTAAATGCAGCACTATGACGCTATCCAGAGCCACTGCAACACGAGTTAGATCTCTGGCCAGGGAGATTCCCACATGGCGCAGCAGACCTCTCCTGCCTCGCCCGCTGCTCCCCTCAGCAGTGTACTTCAGTCGATCGGCCTGTTCTGCTCCCACTCTGTCTTTGGTGAATCCTCTCACCACCCCACACCTCTGGCCTACACCCCAACTTGTATGCATAACTAAATAAATCTTTTAAAAAAAGTTCTGAAATTATGGTGATGGTCATACAATTCTACAATTACACTAAAATCGCTGAATTGTACAGTTTAAATGGGTGAATTGTTTGGTATGTGAATTATATCTCAATATAGCTGTTAAAATTAAAATGTGTACCTCAATGACAGAACATTCTGAAAGTTGGAATGACCAGGGAGGCCCTAAGATGTTCTGACCAGAATGTCAGAGCATGGAGACAGGACCCACGCCTCCAGAGATGATAGCGACTCCAGGGAGCTTTGCATGCAGTGAAGCCATCCCACGAACACAACCCTTGCCCCCGCCCATTTAAGGCTCAATAATGAATTGTTTCTATATTTGTCTCATTCATCTTCACAGCCTCCACTTGTAGGTGCTTGTGGAAATTTTAGCCTTTGTGTGGAAAAGAAGGCTTTTGTGTTTTATTTTTAAAGATTTATTTATTTATGCATACAAGAGTTGGGGTGAAGGCCAGAGATGGGAGGGGGAGGAGGGAGAGGATTCACCAGAGACAGAGTGGAGAGCAGAACAGGCAGACTGAAATACACTGCTGAGGGGGGCAGCAGGCGAGGCAGGAGAGGTGTGTTGTGCCATGTGGGAAGCTCCCTGGCAGGGGATCGAACTCGTGCTGCAGTGGCTGCGGATAGCTTCATAGTGCTGAGACTTTACCCCTTGCACCACCAGGGAGGCTTGGTGGTGACAGACCCCCACAGCTGAGAGCTCACCAAGGACCTGGGCTGTTCCATGCACCTCACACGAGTTCACAACACTCCACGGACGCTTCAGTCAGAAAGAACCAAGCTTAAGTGAAGGGCATTCGAAATAAAGCCAGCTCTGTTGCGCATGGTCACAGGATCTGAAAATGCTCATGTTAGCCAAAAACTGCTTTCAAAGACACTTGTTGTATCCAGGCATCACTTTAGGAACTGGGATGCACACAAGAGAGCAGGTAGAAGTCCCTGCCCTCACAGATCTCCCCTCACGAGGTGAGACAGACAACAATACAGTAAGAGACACAGTATGTTAGAAGGTCTTACGCGCTATTTGAGAAGTGGGGTTGGGGGCGTGCCTGCAGGTGGAAGGCATGGGGCTGCAGCTTTTGGAAGCTCACAGTGGGCTTCATGGAGAAGGTGACATTTGACAAGGAGGCTACCTGGGAACACACCTGGAGAGGAGGGTGCCAGGGAGAGAGGACAGCGCGGGCCGAGGCTGAGGTGGGCATGGAGGTGGGGGCTTGGGACTGGGGTGGCCTCAGAAATGGGGTGAGTATGAAGAGAATGGGTAAGGGAGGGCCCAGGGAAGATCAGGTAGTAGTGTCCTGCTTTCACTTCAGGAGCTGGGAAACTCGGGAAGGTTTTGGATTGCGGAATGATCACCTCCAAGGGTGCCTTTGGCTCCTGGGCTGAAGAGAAAATGAAGTCAACAGAGCGTCTGAGACCCACGTTCATCAGTCATCCCAGCCCTTGCCAGGAAAGGAAGTTGCCGAGGAATTACAAGTCCACCTCCATCCCCTTAATCTTTTTTTCTGTCCCTGAACACCCCCTGGTGGAGGCCAGTGGCCTCTCAAGGAACACACGGACAAAAGCCAGGCTGGCTGTGTACAGCCCAGCAACTGCTTCTGCAGCTTTCCTCTGCTTTCCTTCCCTGGACTTTGTTTTCAGCACCTTACTCGTTTGTTTAATCGTCCGCAGTGCTGTACACACCAGTGGGAATCCATAAATTTGGATTGACTGGACGTATGAGTACGTGCGGGGGTGACCATGTGCTGGGAGCACAGGCTCAGGAGAAAGGGGCATCCTTAGGAGCTGTCCATGGAGAACAGAATGAGTATTGTTCCTTGACTAGCCTATTAAAATTTAGGAGAGGGCCTCCCTGGCGGTGCAAGAGGTTAAGACTCAGACTATGAAGCTGTCCGCAGCCCCTGCAGCACGAGTTCAAACCCCAGCCAGGAAGCTGACCCACATGGCGCAGCAGACCTCTCCTGACTTGCCTGCTGCTCCCCTCAGCAGTGTATTTCAGTCAACCTGCCTGTTCTGCTCCCCACTCTGTCTCTGGTGAATCCTCTCACCACCTCCACACTTCTGATCTAAACCCCAGCTCTTGTATGTATAAATAAATACATCTTCAAAAAAATAATTAAATAAATAAATAAAATTTAGGAGACCTTTGTGGAATGTCTAGTACTTGGCTGCAGATTCCCGACCCAGGTGAGATCTGGTCAAATTCAGGAAGTTCTAACGCCGTGGTCTATTAACAGTATGGTAGAGCCATGGAGTCCAGCCCTACTGCAGTGGCTGTTAAAAATGAGTGTGCATGTATGTGTACTTTGATTGTAGAAATTCAGGAGGGGGGTGAGTTAGCTTAAAACTATCTACTTAGTGTACGAGTTGGACATGTTTGAAACTTACTCTGTTGACATCGTTCTCTGGAGCAGTCGGGCACTTTAAAGTTATTAAATACAAACAAGGGGGATAGCATATATTCAGAAAATCACGGAAATGTGTTTCCAGCAGAATGGATAAGCTACCTACATATGTACTCATCTTTAAGCACACATGTGCCTATAGAAAATAGAAATGCATTTTTCTAGCAAATTACTGGTATGTATAAAGTTCAAAGTTGATTGACACATGCTTTCACTTAATGAAGGTAATTACAAAGAATAACAACTCCAAACAGATCTGTTCAGTGTAACAATCTTGTCTGCCAACTAGATTACACTGAGAGCTGTCAAATAGGCACTTTTGCCACCAATCATGGGTAAGCACATTTGCAAGACAAGAAACAGAGTAATAAGCATCAACACTTTCCTCTAAACACTTGTTGAAAAGAATAAAAGCTGCTGGCACCAAAGGAAATGATAGTTTTCTCTATCTAGCCTCCAAAAAACATCCCAGCAAGACTCACAGGGAAGACGAAAGTGCACGGAGATCTCTTTTGATGGCTGCTCTCTACAAAGAAGACAGAATCAGACTGAACTGCTTTTCCTAATTCTGTCTTGCCTAATACATGGGCATGTAGTGCCCCTTTACAAAGAGTCTTTACTGAATTTTGGGATAAGTAACACTCCAAACCGGGTTTATTTCTGTCCCAGAAAACTCTACTTGTTGAGACCCCTACTACTATCTGGTAAGGACCAGTCCAGCTCAAAGGTCAGGTGGGGCTGGACATGACCGGTCATATATTTAGACGTAGGTCATTACCAGGCCTCATTTGAGGAAGTGTGGACGTGTATGGAAAAAGTCCATGATTACAATTACCCTGTAAGGAGGGGTTAGTTCTAACTTCCAGGACCGGGATTATAAAAGAGGGCTCCACTCTACTTAGTTTTATCCTGTCAAACATGTTGGATAAATGATTATTGTGCCTAAAGTACCAAAGAGTAGATTTTCCGCTTGTTACGACCAAGTATAAATAGCAGGGAAAGTGAAAATGGATGGACAAAGAGCACTGAAACAATCAAATTGTATATAACTTTGTTACAATGTCATAATTGTGGGGTCTTGTGTTCCAAACCTAGTTAGGATTTAGGGTCACGTTTTCTATAGCGAGGGGGCATCGAATTATAGCCAGCCAGTTATATGACCCCAGCATAGTCATTAATGTAACGTGACTGTGTTTGCTTTTGTGTGACAGGAGGCATTAGGAGACACTGCTGACAAACCAGATAATGGCAAAATAAATAAATAAACGTTTAAGACAAAAATTCTTTCGTCATGTTGCTTTCAGGCATCTGCATTTTACATTTCAAAAGAAAGAGCAACCTTTTTACTCTATATGTGGAAGTCAAAAAAAATGTATATTTGAAAATTAACTTTCCCTCAAGGAAAACACATTTCTGCAATCCTGTTTTAATGAGGAGGTGAGTTTACGGTTCTTCCAACAAGTCAGAGAAGCATTGCCTCCTGCTTTTATGCAGAGGCACTCAGGGATGGCCAGAGGTATGAGACCCCTTTAGTAAGGCCCTACTTTAATAGCCTGAAACTCAACTGAGAAAAGTTTCTTCAAAAATGTTTTTGATAACTTAGTTTTACTTCTATCTCTGAAATGGCTTTAAAAAGTATCAAGTCACCTATATAAAACATCTTGAAAAGCTTGTTATATTCCCATTATCTACTCAGGGACTGCTTGCTAAGACATATTTAGATGATAATAAAACATCTAATTACTAAAAAATAATAATGCTAAATCACCTCATTCTGTTTCTGACTTCAGGGGTGCAAGGAATAGATCAGATACCATCTGAAAGGACAGTCTTCGTACTTCAAAATCATGGGCTTACAGCTCACAAGGATCAGATAACCTTATAGGTTATCAAGTCTTTTAAAACTCTGTCATCTTTTAAAAGAAAAATGTACTCACATGACGTGATAGAAAAGACATTTCTCCAAAGAAATTCAAATGCCAACAAATAAATGAGAAAACAGCCCAAGGGTTCAAAAGATCTACACATGGGTCTTCTTTCTAGTCCTATCACTCAGAACCTCTTAAAGCCTCAGTTTTCCTCATCTACAAAATGGGAACAGCACAAATCTTCAGCCAACACAGGGGACATGCTGTGTAGCTGTTTTCCTCCATGTCCTTGAAACCCCACCAGCATATCAATCGTTGGGGTGAATGCAGAGCCCACTCACATGGCTTGCCTTTGGCATCCCCTTCAGCCAACCTAAACCATTATGCAGGGGGTAATGAGACTGTCGACAGAGAGCCTGCCTCTGAATCCCTGCACTCGCCTGTGCAGAGGGTGATTTCAGCGCCTGTTGCTATGTAACAGGCCACCTGATTCTATGTGGAAAAGATGATTCATTGCTGCTGTGGAAGAGTGAACCCAGGGACCAAGTCACACCTGGCAATTCACTCCACGTGTGAGAATCTCAGGGAGCATGCATGTGGTTCACTTGTCAGTCACCTATATAAAACATTCCAGAAACAGAAATGACAAATGATATTCCTCTGCTAGTGATGCATTTGGCGTTTGCAAGTTGGCTGGTTTGCTCTCTCTTCCCAAAGTTAGGGGAATTGCTAAGGCAATATTCTGAGTCATCACAAGTATGGGCATCCAACCAAACTCTTACAGCCAGCTGCTTCTAGGGCATCTTGGTGTCTGAGCAAGTAATTTGCAGAAGTTCCACAGAAAGGTGGTGCTTTACCCCCTACAACTGGGACTGATATGAAAGATCTACAAAGAGCCCACACAACTCAACAAAAACAAAGTAAACAACCCAGTCAAAAAAATGTGCAGAAGAGCTAAAAAAAACCACTTCTCCAAAGAAATGAAAATGGCCAACAGGTAAATGAGAAAATATTTAATATCACTCATAATCAAGGAAATGCAAATCAAAACCAAAATGAGATACTATCTCACACTAGTAAGAATGGCCCATATTAAAAAGCTGGAAACAAAAATGCTGGAGAGGATGGGGAGAAAAAGGAACCCTCTTTTACTGCGGTGGGATGCAAACTTGTCCAGCCACTATGGAAAACTGTGTGGAAGGTCCTCAAAATACTAAAAATGGATCTGCCGTAAGACCCAGCGATTCCACTCCTGGGACTCGAACCAAAGGACATTAAAACACTAATTCAAAAGGAAATGCGCACTCCCATGTTTACTGCAGCACTATTTACAATAGTCAAGATATAGAAACAAACTAAATGCCCCCAAACAGACAAATGGATCTAGAAGATGTGGTGTACACACAGTGGAAAACTACTCAGCAATCAAAAAAGACAAACTCATGCCATTTGTGGCAATGTAGATGGAGCTGGAAGGGATTATGCTAAGCAAAATAAGTCAGAAGGAAAAAGATTAATATCAGATGGTCTCACTTGCAGGGGGACTATAGGGAAACCAAACAAAGGATCAGGAAAAACACAAGACTTGCAGGCAGACCATAGATCTGAGGCCTACAGCAGGGAAGGGGAAGGAGGGAAGAGGACAAGGGACTGTGGAGATGGTCTCAGGTGCCATGGAGGCGGGAGATTTATGGGACCTACACCAGAGGGGAGGGATCAAATTTTGTACAAAAATGAAGAATGATAGATAAAATAAAAAATAAGAAAATTAATAGTTTTAAAAAAGGAGGTGCTTGAAAGCTTCCTGGGAACTCCATGGGGCTACACAGCCAAGAGGTACAGCTGGGACAGTTTCCCCAATCATCACTGCACCATTAAACTGTTCCGACCTCAGGAGGACTCAACCAACCTCACACACCTCTCAGTTTGGAATTTTCTCGAAACTGTTCCACACAGGGCATCTCATAGGGGCATTACAGAATTTGCTTTGTTAAAAATATTTAAATCAAGTATGGAGGGAATTTTTTTTAAAAGATTTATTTATTTATGCACACAAGAGCTGGGGTATAGGCCAGAGGTGTGGGCTGGTAAGAGGATTCACCAGAGACAGAGTGGGGAGCAGAACAGGCAGATTGAAATACACAGCTGAGGGGAGCAGCAGGCGAGACAGGAGAGGTCTGCTGCGCCATGTGGGAAGCTCCCTGGCCAGGGATGGAACTCGTGCTGCAGTGGCTGCTGATAGCTTCATAGGCTGAGACCTAACCCACTGTGCCACCAGGGAGGCCCAAGTATGAGGGGAATTTAAAGAAAGGAGAATATGAAATATGTAGGCCTTCCTAAATTCCCACCACACGGGTCATCAAGGAGATATCTGAATTGGAGCTTTGCCCTAGAAGCTCGCCGTTGCTGCCAGTAGGCCCCTGCTCCTGGTGGGTTGTCCTTAACCACAGCGGGAAATGCAAACACTTTTCGAGTCAAAAAAAATATTCACCAGAAATAGATTATAAAATTCATATCTGTTACCAAAGCTTGCTGTGTACATCAGCCCACACTTGGCATCTGCTGGCCAGGGAGGAAAGTAGATGTCTCTTTGGTGTCCCTGCCACCACAGAGATAATTGCTTCTGACAGCCCCAGAGATCCGCTAGGTAGCCGGAGTGATAACAGTCAGCACTTGCTGAGTGTGTGCTATGTGCAAGGCACTTAAAAACTCAGTTACGCTGAGCCACGCAACCACTCCATAAAGTACATTATTCCTGTTCTAGGTCTGAGTAGCTCTGCACATAAATGGCATTTTGCAGTGTATTTTATTATTTTTTAAAAAAGATTTATTTATTTATACATACAAGCAGGGGTGTAGGCCAGAGGTGTAGGGGGTGAGAGGATTCAGCAGAAACAGAGTGGGGAGCAGAACAGGCAGACTGACTGAAGTACACTGCTGAGGGGAGCAGCCGGTGAGACAGGAGAGGTCTGCTGCGCCATGCGGGAATCTCCCCAGTCAGGTATCGAACTTTGCTGCAGTGGCTCTGGATAGCTTCATAGTGCTGAGACTTAACCCGTTGCTCCACAATGGAGGCCCTGCAGTGCATTTTAAGGTGTGAATTCCAGTCCCATTAACCTGCCCCCAGAACTTCACAGTTTGGCTAAAGGGTTGAGCTCACAACTAAAAAATCCAAAACTGCTAGGCATAGGAGCCTAAGTAATTTTCTCTGGCTTTTATTTATGCGTGAATGAATTCACCAGAATCTCTCTGGTAGAGATATCGAAAAGGGAAGGCAGGGAGGAATGCAAAGAAAAAACCTCAAACAAGTGTGTCTGTGGGAGGGCCAGGTGCTGCATTTGCCTGCGGCCTGCACTGACCACTTACCTCCCAGGGAATGGACAAGCTCCCCAAATTCTAAACTATTGCAAACCATTGAATATTTGTTCGTGGAAAACATTGGCGCTAACCTTTACAGTCTACTGCCATAGGTAAATGGAAACTTTGTCAAAAGAAAAAGCTTTATTTTGACAACCCCTACATCCTCTCATCCTCCATGGAAGGAGGTTATTTGACACTTATATGTTGCATATTTTGCGCTCTCTGCAGGACAGTGGGTGAAAATTAAATAATCACATAAACCTGCATTGCTTTCTCAGCTACACGAGGAAAAGTTCATTCTGGAAAACACCTCAGCCTGTGCTGAGCCATGGATGATGGAGCCAGGGGGCCGGCCCTTTCACTAAGCATGGGGTCAAAATGCCCAGAATGGAGAGCCTCTCTGGTGGCACAAGGGGTTAAGTCTCCGCACTATGAAATTATTGGCAGCCACTGCAGCAGGAGTTAGATACTGGGGCGAGGGAGCTAAACCAACCTCTCCTGCCTCGCCCACTGCTCCTCTCAGCAGTGTATTTCAATCTGCCTGTTCTGCTCCCCACTCTGTTTCTGGTGAATCCTCTCACCACTCCCACACCTTTGGCCTATACCCCAGTTTACATGCATAAATAAATAAATCTTAAAAAAAAAAAAACAATGCCCAGAATGGCATCGAAAGCTTTCTGAGCTCATCTTGCAGCTTGGGGCAGCTTTTACCATCATATTCATTAATGATATGTCATGAAAACTCACAGATACTGTATTTCAACAAATCCAAGATGCCGTGGTAATAAGATACATCTTAATTCTTTTATTGCGGTAACATTGGTTTGCAGCGTTGTGTTTTAGAGGCACAGAATCTCCCCCTTCAGGAGCTGTCACCACATCACACCCACCCCCAAGCACCCATAATCCTCCACCATCGTCCATGGGGCCTTGTCTCGCCCCGCACCCTCCCACCCGCCTCTGGTAACCTCAGTTCTATTGTCAGCTTTCTAAGACATCTCGTCATTTTATGTATCACTGAGAAAGAACAAACCTGACTGTCAAACTGGGCTGTACCCTCAACTCGTCCATGAGCTCTGATCCCAGAGAGGTTGAGTTGCTAGGACCCTTGCAGCTCAGGACCAAGACGACATGGTGTCTCCACAGCCTTCTGTCTGGACTCGAAGTTTGAAATGACTGTATGTGTATGTGCCTGTCAAGCCGCGCACCCTCCAGTGTGTTCGTCTTGTTTTTCTAGCCCTTCAGCTACAGCGCCTCAGGACGTTTCACCTGTCCTCGCTGTGTCAAAGCTGTCTAGTCGGCCTCCCGCCCTGAGTCTTTTTCCCTCGGCATTTACCCAGGCGTCTGGTGCATTACACTGACCTCTGTGAAGGGTGGCCCTTCTCCAGGCCCAGCCCTTCTCAGAATCCTCCTCGCTTACAACCAGCTTCCCCGGCAAGAGGCCCTCTGGGAGTTTGTGGCCAGGTCCTCAAAACCACTGATGAACAGAGCACGTTTTCCTAATGCATTGATTTGGTGCAGTGGTAACAAGTGTATGAGATCTGTTGTTTTCACCAAAACAAACATTACAGGGTAGAATAAGTGGCATTAATTTTCATAATATCATTCATAAAAATAGCATCATTTCTGGTTTTTCACTCCCCGCTGCTGCCAAGGTACAACAGTTCTAGCCCCGTCCGGGAGGATTAGCCCATTATCCAAAGATTCCACCATCTGCTCAATGTTATCTCGATCCTTCTATTGCTGAATGTAGGTGGTTTTCCTGTCAAGGTATCGTCTCACCGTTTGCCCTAGATATCCAGCCGGTGTTGATGCTGTCTCGTAAGGGTCACCTGACTTCCCTGGGTGCATTTCCTCCTTTCTGCTTTGCAAGCCTAACCACACCTCCCACATCCCTCCTCAGGGCCCTTCCTCATCTCAGGAGCCCCGCTTTCTTCTCCCTGCAATCTAAAACCTTACTGAAATACGGTAAGGGGCTGGCAAGCTCCAGCTCCAGAAAATGCTGCCCACTGCCTGCTGGTGGCGACAGAGTCATTGGTCATCACAGCGTCCACCTGACCTGCAAAACCTGACCTGTTTCCTGTCTGGCATTTTACTGAAAATTTGCCAGTACCTAGTCAAGATCCTTGTTTTATCTTCAAGGACAAAAATGCCACTCTCGATATGTATGCTCTATCTTGCTATGTATTATTCTACATACAAAAAGATAACTAAAAGTTTTATGTATATAAATCTAGTTAACTTTTTATAAATCTCAATTTCCAAATAAGGCTGAATACTCCTTGCAGATGCCACCTTATTCATGCCCCTAGGATGGTTCTAGCCTTAATAAATGTGCCCTGTGGCCTCAGCTGGCACCTTGCCAAATGACAGGCTGTCAAGGCACAGCTCTCATGGAACATAAAATAAACAGACTTTCCCATTGATAATGTGACGGCCCAGCCTTCCATGGATCGATCATCAAATGCTTAGTTAGCATTTACACTACACGGGGTCCTGGCAGCAAAAAAAGTCACGTAAGAATAACACATGCTCGCCCTGCCCCGCCAGATTTCACCATATCCTTGAGGAAAGATCAACACTTGTGGGAAATGAGCTGATTGGGAGCAACATACTCTTGGGGTGGACCAGTCATCTGTTATAAAGAAAGAAGCTGGCTGAAGCCTGGCAGGGGACACCGGCCCCTGTTCAATAAACTTACCCTGTGGATCCACAAAAGGGAGACTAAGGAATAAATTGGCTAGCTGGTGTGTAGGGATTATAAAAAGCAGTTTCTACTTCCACAGCGACCTGTCTGCAGGAAATCAAGTGTTGTGGTGTTGGTACAATAAGCTAAATTCTTGGGTGTGGACTCTTAGTGGCGAATAGGAGGAAACGGTCCTCAGCTCAGAATTATGTTTGGTATTTGATTTGGTTTAAATAACTATAACTTAACCTTTCTTTTTTTTTTTTTAAGATTTTTTTTTTTTTATACATACAAGCTGGGGTACAGGCCAGAGGCGTGGGGCGGCGAGAGGGTTCACCATACACAGAGCGGGTAGCAGAACAGGCAGATCAGAAATACACTGCTGAGGGGAGCAGCGGGCGAGGCAGGAGAGGTCTGCCGCGCCATGTGGGATTCTCCCTGGCCGGGTGTCGAACTCGCGTCGCAGCTGCCGACAGCTCCACAGCACAGCGCTTAACAGCTGCGCCACTGGGGAGGCCCAATTTAACCTTTCTTGCACAATCCAAAAGAACTTCAACCAGCCTAAATCTAATACTTCATTAGACATTCAATAGATATTTATTGGCCAACAGCTAGGAGCTGTTCGTCTAGGCACTAGAATGTGGAATGACTAGATGGTGGGTCCTGAGCGCTTGTTTTTTTTTTTTTAAGATTTATTTATTTATACATACAAGAACTGGGGTGTAGGCCAGAGGTGGGGGGGGGAGGGGGGAAGAGGATTCACCAGAGACAGAGTGGGGAGCAGAACAGGCAGATCCACTGAAATACACTGCTGAGGGGAGCAGTGGGGGAGACAGGAGAGGTCTGCTGCGCCATGTGGGTCAGCTCCCTGCCAGGGATTAAACTTGTGCTGCAGCGGTTGCTGATAGCTTCACAGTGCTGAGACTTAACCCCTTGCGCCACCAGGGAGGCACTGAGCTCTTGTTCTTTCCATAAGAAGAGATGGTGTGTCAGTCAACAAGAATGAGAGAGGCCACGGTAACTGCTCCTAAATGCTCCAAGAGGAATGAGTGTGCGAGTGGGCGGTGGCTAGTGCTGGTGGGGAAAAAGGGGAGCCTCTCCAAGGTCTGAGACCTGGACCAAGAGAACAAGCCAACCAGGACAGAAAGAGCTGGAAGAGAAGTGCGGAAGCAGAGTTGGCATGTTTGTAGAAAGTGTGTCTCCTTGGAATGAATGATGGGACACGGGAAGCTGGTCCGAAGCAAGGCCTATGGGTCATGGCTAGGGCTTTGACTTTGATTCTCTGGGCAAAAAACATGCACTATAATAGAAGCAAAATGAGAAAATCTTGGAAGAGAACACTCAGGGCCAACAGAGGTACTACGGCTGAGGGCTAACATGCTGTGATTGAACTTCAGACTTGCTTTCTGACAATCAGACCCCAAAAGGATAGCACACCAGTTGCTGGTTATCAGAACATCATCCAAAAGGAGAAAGTAGGGCAGATTCTGGCAGTGACCAATCAATCCTAGCATCCAAACCCACAAGTGTTTCTGGAGAATCTTCTCCTCAGCACCTTGAAGAATATTTAGAGCCCAGGGCTCCCTGGTAGCCTAGGGGTTAAGTCTTGGCACTATGGAGCCACTGCAGCATGGAGTTCGACCCCAGGCCAGGGAGCTTCTCACATGGAACAACAGACCTCTCTTGCCTCACCTGCTGCTCCCCTCAGCAGTGTATTTCAGTCAACCTGCCTGTTCTGCTTCCCACTGTATCTGGTGAATCCTCTCACCCCCCACACCTCTAGCCTGGACCCCAGATCTTGTATGCATAAATAAATAAATATTTTTTTAAAAGTATTTATAGCCCATTTTCTAGGAAACAAAAGCAGAGAGAACTGGTTTTCACAGAGCTGCCTCTGGTTTGTGCCGCTCAGTGGCTGGATGCAACTTGGTGAGGTGTGAACTCACTGTTGGTGCCTGTGTCTGACCTCGTAGTATTCAAACAGGATTCAATATCTTAATTTTTAATTGTATGCAGATTGATGCTAGGCAAAATGAGAGAATCGTAATGCTTATCCCTTACACCCCTGTCTCTAATATTGCTTTTGGGTGCCTTTATGTGACTCGGGTTCCTTTCTTCTTGGTGGGCTGTGTCTTTGGAACCCTGAACTCAGTGACCCATTGTCAGCAGCAGGAGGGTCCTGGTCTTTGAAATCAGACAAGTATTACAACATACAGTTGTATGATTTTTGGCAATTAGTTAATTTCTAGAAGTTTCCATTTGTCCATTTGGCAAGATTAACTGAAATAACATATGTTGAGTGCCTGAGTATGAAAGTATTCTAATTTTAAAACTTATCTAATAGCTGATCCTTGAAAACATTTCTAGCAGTGCTGAAATTTATAAAAGATGAAAATCTTCACTGTCTACCTCTCTGCAGCAGATGAAGAATGCTTATAATTAAATGTCCTTTGCTGTTGTTAACACAATAAATGCATGTGATTTGAATAGCAGTTTTCCAGAACTTTTCATAACACAGTATGTGTGCTTATATTTATATGCTTCATATATTAATATTGTTCTCTAATGTATTTTTCACTAATACAGTGATCCTTTCCTATTCATGCATACAGATCTATCTCATTTATAATTGTCTTGTAATATTCCATTTATCCATGCATTTATTTATTCATTAAAAATATTCATCAAGTGTCCATGATTGGTATTGTCTATAACATTTCCTATTATAATAAAATTTTATGCCTATATTCTTGTATACTTGTGTGTGATTATTTCTAGAGAACAGAAATAAATTTAAATGAATTTAAATATGTATGAATTCTAAATTTTGATAAATACTGACAAATACGTCTCTCTAAAAAAGGGGCATCCTGTTTCTACCCCTACCAGTAGTTGATGACAAAGTCATTTTCCTAATCTGACAGGCAAAAAATGTTACCTTCATCTAATTTGTCTTTCCCTAGTGGGGATGAGTTTTTCTATGTGTTATTAGCTAATTCTAGGAATTGTCTTTTCATGACTTTGAAGGACATTTTCTAGAAGGAGTTTTAAGGGGCCCGATCTTATCAACTGCAAATTGGTTCAGCAACAATTGCCGGTGTTGAAGGTTGATCTAAGACATGTCATTGAATCTCTGAAAAGGGGGAAGATATTTTTCCCCATCCCTGATTTTCTTATTAGGATGTGAGCCATCTGCAGATATTTCCAAGTTGCACCCTGTTCAAGTGCATGATTCAGCCATTTAGATGTTAAAGGCAGAAGCAGACAATGGCCTGGGTGAGATGGCTGCTGCCTTCTCAGACCTCCCCGAGTCCCACACAGGCAATGACGACTGCGGTGAGAACTAGCAGTTAGGGGCTCTCCCTGTGGGTCTTTTCTGACCACCCTATTTGAAACAATACCCTCACCTCCACTCTCCCCCAAAGTCCCTATCCTCTCTTTCTGCTTAATTTTTTTTAAACTTATTTATGCATACAAGCTGGGTTACAGGCCAGAGGTGTGGGGTGGCGAGAGAGTTCACCAGAGACAGAGTGGGGAGCAGAACAGGCAGATCGACGGAAACACACTGCTGAGGGGAGCAGCGGGTGAGGCAGGAGAGGTCTGCTCCGCCATGTGGGAATCTCCCTGGCTGGGCGTCGAACTCGCATCGCTGCTACCGACAGCTCCACAGCACAGTGCTTAACCGCTGCGCCACCAGGGAGGCCACTTTCTGTTTAATTTTTCTCTGTGGCTTACTGCCGTGTGCATCAGTTCATAATTTACTTACTGCCTTGTTTACTTCTGTCTCTCCCTCAACAGCTCATGCTGGTTGAATCAGTGACAATGCGTTGAATCAGCAAGTAGAACTGTACAGTCACAAAGAGTTTTTCTGTCTAGCTTCTCATCTAATCTTCTCAGCAATCCTGTGGTCTAAGCACTATTATCACCTCCACTTTACAGACGAGGGAAACAAATCTAAAGTGAATTAAGTTGTTTTACTGGTAGGTAGGAGGAACTGAGAACTGTGTATTATGATGTTACTGCCTTGATTGATAGATAAATGGAAGGCTTGCACCCCTAAATTTTAGCTAAGATAAATGAGGTCATTTCCAAAATGGTCATGAGATGCCTTGAAAACCAGTATTTTAATTATTGATATTTTTTAGTTTCCGTACATCTATATACACAATATTGCACATTAAATTCATTTTCAGCCATAAGGACTTGATACTAGTTTATATTTGCAAAGGGAGTTGATGACCTGTCTTGCTAAGTCACAGAGAGCAGAGAACACTTTCATCCCATTTTGAGATAGAGCTTCCAGAGCAACTAGCATTCTGTGGGGATCCAACAAATGTTTGTGCTATTCAGTTTTGACCAGACATGCAATCACCTGGAGAACTTTAAGAAATACCGATGACTGGGCCCATACTCAGAGAGTCTAATTTAATGGGTCTGGGATGCAACCTGCCCATTGGAATTCTTTTTAACTCCCGAGGTGATTCTAAAATAAGGAGAAGCAGTGATTACAGGTTCCTCAAAAGAAGAGTTTGCATCCTAGGAAAAGGTAACATTTAAGAAGATATATTCATTGAACAGGATTTTTCAAGGGGACAGCCTAAGATCTTTCTGGAGTAAAACTAGACAGGCTTTGCTCAGGAGGAGGCCTGGTGACCGGGTACCCTGGCCAGGAAAGAGATGCAGCCCTTTGGCAACTTGTGTCCTGAGAAACCATTTGCAAACAAAGAGGCACCATCTTGTTTTTCTAGAACAGCAGTCTGCAAACTTTTTCTGCAAAGGACCAGAGAGCAAACATTCAGACCCGCAGGCCCCATGTTGTCTGCTGTCAAATCACCAAGTCATCACAGAGGGTGCCATAGTGGGGCTGAGTCATATAAGACTCTGTGGATATCAAACTTTGAATTTCACATAATTTTTACATCACAAAATATTTAATTTTTTCTAGCCACTTAAAATGTAAAATCCATTCTTAAATTTGGGAATCACACAAAAACAAGCAGAAGGCCAATTTTGACCCAGGACCATTTTTAGCTGTTTCAGAGAATGTATTGGGAGACAAATAGAGAAACAAATAAGAACTGCTAATAAATATATGAATTTACCAAACACATATATGGGTCAAACTGAGTTAATTCACCCCATACCTATTGTGTCCTCACAGGAACTCCAAACTGGATTCATTTCTCAAACTGCAAATGTGCTTACGGCCCCCAGGTATTTGCGGGTGGCAGTTGTTTGTCTTCTAGCTTCTTTCTTACTAGCGAAATTACAGGCTGCAGGAGATGGACAACGCGTCAGGACAGGGATGGACCTCGCCAGAACTTAATAACTCAATCACAAAACGGTGGCTCGTCTACCCGGAGGCTGCTTTTACTGCCCTTTGCGTCATAAAAAAACCCAGCTCCAGATCTCCAAGTGAACGGTTTATAGACATTGATTTACACAAACACGGGTATATTAAATATAAGCCCCACAGATTTGGGGGATCCAGAGACAGGAAACTGGAAGCTGGAGGTGCAGTGAGTCTCCCCCCGAGAGACCAGAGGACAGTTTCTCTCCAGACAGGGCACTAGCGAGGAAGGGCTGGAAGGCAGGAGAGGGGCAGGGCCTCTGTCAAGCCAGACCCTTGGGTATGGGGAGCAAATCTTCCTAAGTTATTTAACCTGTCAGCGCCTGTGGCTATGCTGATTGTTCACACACAACGCTCAATAACAGAAGCATTAAAATACAAAAGAAATTTCCTTTGGTGAACTTTCCAAAATACATTGGGGCATCATGGGGAAGAAAGAGTTGATTTTGGTGGACAAAAAAAAAACCAAAAAAACCAATAATTGGAGACCTGTTTCTTCTTAGTCTTTGGTGAAGAAAAGATAAAGGACAAAGAGGGAAGAGAGCAGCCAGGTAAGGTGATGCAGAGGGAGGAAAACCCAGGGAGCTGGCACCTGCGTGCGCGGAGACACTTTCAGCAAGCCTGCGTCCCCAAGGTACTTGCTACTGGTGCTCCCAGACTAGCACAAAAATGGCTCTTTTCTGGGCCTGGCAGGTGTCGGTGTCATAAATGTGTTTTATGTACGGTGTTGCGGCCTCCATCTTCCCCAGGCCGCTGCGGCTCCTAATGGTACAGAACAAAGACCAGTGTCCTACCTGAGGCAGAGAGAAATCCCCCAGCCTGACCCTCAACTCACTGAAGGCCTCACTTTCAAAAGCCCAATCCTGTAGGCGCTGGATCAGGAACCCATTTTTTGCTGCGACATTGATGCTTTTTCCATTTTCAAGGGATAATTTTCCAGGGACACACAAATAAAGCCCCAGAAGCCCCACAGCAGTGGAGGGAGGTCCCAGAACAATGGCTGAAGCCCCCAAAGCTGCTTCTCATTAAAGCTGAGATATAGGGCAAAAGTTTAAATGAGGACTTACACGAGAAGGTGGGAGCTGAGGGCTTCCTAGAGCTTATTCTTATCTGAGAAAGAGCAGAACGATCGGTCACTGGGGTGGGAGGGGGATGAGGCACCAAACACCCCTTTGCTGATTGAACCCGGGATTCCTGGGTGCTGAGGCCTGCTCCTGTCTCTGTGCTCTTGGGGAGGCTTTTGTCCTTTGTTAGTTTTGAAATTCTGTTTATTGAGGTAATGCTTATTTACAACACTATACAGAGGTGCGGGGTCACACCTCTGCAAACCCAAGCCCACCACTGAAACCCCAAGAATCCCTCATCCACTGAGCGCCTGCCCCTTGCTCCTGTTGGCAAACTCCCTTTCTAGTCCTGCGGTCAGATTTCAGGGGGTTGTTTTTGTCTGCTCCTTTGCTTTGGATTTTAATGCTCCACATACAGTGAACTCACTGGTATCTCTCTCTCTTCTGCTGACGTAAATCCTGTAGCAGAACAGATGTTTGGTCTTTGCCTCCCAGACCAGGCTGCAGGAATCCTGTTCCAGCAACCCTGTCTTCCCTACAAACCTGATCTCAGGAATCTTGTTGTTGTTGCGGTTTTATAACTTCATTTGACAATCAGTGGTTAGTTCTCATCCACGTTGACTGTAGATTTGTGAAAGTTGTGCCAGGTACATGGGTAACCAGCGTGCACAGCTCCATCCTCCTTACATTTCCTAGACAACCGCACACGGACACGGTCTGGGACGCTCCTTTTGCCTTTGGCCCCGCTGAGTTGACCTGGTGCGAGTGCGCGGTGGCGAGTGCGCGGTGGCGGTGCCCATCTCCACTGCAGATGTCCGCTCTCCCTTAGTGCCCAGCGGGGGCTCCTTGAGGTCCAGGGCGTGGATGCTGGGGGGTGTGGGCGGCACACTCGCTGGTGCCGCCTCCTCGTGACAGGCCCTTCTCACCACCATTCTCTGAGCCACTCTGCCACCCCAACGAGAAAGGAAGGGGCGGGAGGTTTTGTGGGAGATGGAAGGCTGATGTTCCTGCTATGCCAATTTCTTCAGTGTAATAATAATCATTTTAAAAAGGATGAAACAGTTGCACCTTTCATAACTTCATCTAAATGAAAACAGCGGGAAGAACACTGTTCTAGGTCACGTGATTTCTCTTATCTGGAAAGTATTTTTTAATTCTGAAAATTTTAAATTTTTATTCGGAAAGTATGATTTCTGTAAATTTCTCCATGTCAGAAATCATTCTGGAGTGGAACAAATCAGAAACCATCAGTGTTGCTCTGATGGCGTCAAGGAGGTGACGGAGTGACAGCGCGGACGTGTGGCCACAGACTCGGATACGGGTTGCGATAGCAGTGGGGGACACGGCACCCCAAAGGGCGACGGCACCGAGGTGTGGGGGGAGAGTGACACCCATCACCCCGAAGGGGGCACCCACCACCCCGACGATCTTTTCACTGCCCTTGTTAGGGTGCCTGAGGAGCAACAGGAAACCACCAGGAGGCGCCTGACAAGACGGGGAGTTTGATCCCGCCGCTGGGTGTGTGTGGGGGCCAGGAATTCCCAGAAGCAGCAAATACTCTGCCACTCACAGTGGAAAGACTTCTGTTTTATTATTTTTCTTCCTTCAGGCTATGGATCAAGATTTTAAAGTATTCATTTGGTTCTCTGGTGACTACAGAAATTAAGTTTGATTGGGGGAGGGGTGCTAGAGTGTTAGCATGGAAGTAATGAGCGGCATCCTCTAGAGTAACTACCCCGGGAGGGAAACGCAAACAAATGGACAAAGTCCAGAATCCCTCCTTTAAAAAAAGGAATAAAATGTGAAACATAAGAAAAACAAGGGCCCAATTTCTTTTAAACTGGCTTTGGGTCAAGTAAACCTATGTTCAAGTTCTGATTCTACCATTTACTGTGACCTTGGACAACTTACATAACTTTTCTTTGCCTCAGTTTTCTCACCTGTAAATTAACGATCCCTTCTGTATCTGGTTCAGATGTGGGTTTAATGACATAATACATGTAAAATCCTTAGAACAATGCCAGACACAAAGTAATATCTCAATAAGTGACAGGCTCTGTGACTATTAATGATGTTTTCCATTACCAATCATATCTTTAATTACCACTCAACATTTAGTTCTCTGGGACACCATGAAGATTTGAGTTAAAACTAAACAAAAAGCAAAATATTACCTGATTTCCATCCCACTTTGGACTGGCAATTGATCACCTCAAAGATAAAAATTGCCAGAAATTCCAATGTCTTTGAATGAAGGTCTCATTCTATTTATTTTTTCACCAGGAAAAAGTGAGACTTTCTATCAGCAGCTTCAATCAAGACCAGCTCCCAAATGTGCATAGAAGGCCAAGAATAGAAATCAGCTCAGAGGACATTTAGAAAATGGCTCAGAAAACCCCAGTCACGTGTAATATACACATTTCTGTGTTCATAAGATAGCGACATTATTTCTAGTGGCTTCCAGGTATCAAAACAAAGTGTCTATAAGATGTCACAAGGGAATTTTTTGAGAGTGGTTAGAGATATTTCTTTCCATAATATTAAAAAGCAAACAAAATGACACTTCTTACTGCTCCTCTCCTATATCCAGTTCACTTTGAAGTCAGGACTTGGTCTGAGTCAAGGAGCTGGGAGTGGCCACCGTATTCCTGTGACACACTGCCATCTAGTGACTAATGTGAGCACTGCAGGGGATGGCGGGCCTTCCTTTGTCCCTCAAATTCTGGGTTGTGTTTGGCAAGCCTATGAACTTCCTTTCACAAACACTCCCACTAATTATACTGACTATAGCTTCTAGGCTCTCAAATGAATGTTTTTCTTTCTTCTGTAGGAAGAATACAAATGGGCCATAATAAAAACCATAAACTATTTAGATTGAAAGAATATATATTTGGAGAAATGTTTGCATAGAAAGAAAATCCAATGTAAACATTGTAAGTAGAAGTACAAATTCATTCTTTTGAGCTTTGAAAGGAAAGCATATTGTGTGAATTCTGTGCCTTAGCAGCAATCAATATCAAATACATGTGCTCAACATATAGTAGGTCATTTATTACATGTGATGTAAAGTGTGATGGGGCTTTATGTACGTTAGCTCATGTAGTCCTTGCAACAGCACAAGCTCTTCTCAACCCCACCTCACTGCCCAAGCAGCGGGAATGCTAACAGCCAGTAAGTGAGGGCTCAGAACCAGCACGGCATCCTGCTGAGGGCAGACCCCCTGCCACCCTGCAGGCAGCTGTCTTCTCCGCTACAGAGTCGGGCATCTAGTAGCTATTCAACAAGCACCCATGGGAGAGTGGACAGAGGGCAGAGGCTGCTAGTGCACCTGCATGTGCTCCCCACTCCTCCCAGGCACCTTGCTGTGCGGCACTATGCAGTGAGGGTGGGACTGAATTCAGCCACTGGAAGCAAGATGTCTAGGCCGGGACAATTAGACTACTAGAACTTCCTGCTGGGCTTCCTCTTTCCTTTCCCCATGTGCCAGCTGACAGGGAAGGACGCCAAGAAGCTACAGGAGGGTGGAGCACGGAGTTGGGTCCTGGCCTGCCGCCTGCCTCTCTGCCCCGTAGACCCATAGACTCAGGCCAGACACAAAGTGCTGCTGTGTGAAGTCACTCCCCTGGCGACAGTCAGTTCCGGCTGCTACCACACCAAAGCAGTCCCTTCACAATCAAAAACCTTGCTTTTCCTGTACAAGAAAGACATCTTACATCCCTACCTCACCTGGAAAAAGAACTTCAGCTCTACTTCTACTAGAATCAATGTGAGTTCATTCCCTCATGGGAGAGTCTTTGTAAGTCACAGAGAACTCCAGGGAGATCATCTTTTCTCCCTTTTTCTTGCATTTCTACTGAAACTGAGTTAGCCCTGAGGAGTAAGAACTTTGTCCCAGTGGCTGAAATGCTGAAGTCTCCACGCTGTTTAGTTTTGCTTGTAAGAGAGCATGTCCCACAAAATCAAGGTTTATCTGCCCTCCGGCAGTCTATGTTTAAGATCCATCGTGATGTCTGACCCTGACTCAGCCAAGTGAATCACGCCCAGCTCCTTGGGGGGCTCGCCAACCCATGGAATGGGTGGGATGGGGCGGGGAGTAGCCAACACTGCGGCTGCCGGTGGCCGTGTCCGCACACAGTGAGTGAGCCCCACATGAAGGAAATTCAGGCCCACACAGGAGGCGGCAGTTCTCTGAAGTATGTGCAATAGATTTACAGTGAAATCCACTCTGACATATGTGTGCGCATGTGTGACTTCTTAGATATTGCCCCTTAACTCTTCAGTAGATTTTAAGGCATCTACTTATTTTCCTCCTTTCTAGTTGATCTGATAAGGAAATACCTAACATTCTGTGCTGGTCACCAAAGAGAGCTGTTATCTGCTGCTGATTTTCCTTCCTGTCACCAGCTAGGGACTTTAGGGGCCTTCTCCTGCTGGGTTGTAAGCACCTGAGGAGAGAGGCAGAGAAATGTGTGGAGGAAAACTCGTTTCAACTTAGGTACAGGCATAAGAAATTCAAGTACAATATCACTCTTTAAAATTTGACGAAACTATTTTTACATTTATCTGAAATGATAGTCGAGCCTAGTTAGGAATGTCTGAAGAATATTAAAGGAAGATATCTGGTAAGGTATCTAACAAGATATTAAGCCAATAAAAAGATATTACAATGTATAATATTAAAAGAATGTGTAATGATTTGAGAACAGCAGATCCATGGAAAAGAGGATTATAAAATGGGTCCTAGGATATTTAAGCTATTAAGGTATTATAATTATTTAAAAAATCACAAATCATTGAAGGGGTGGAGTGTGTGACATATTTTATTTTGTTTTCAATGGTTAGCTGTTTGGCAGAAAACTTATTTCTTATATGACAAAATAAATTCCAAATGAATTTAAAGATTTTAAAGTGAAAGCATTAACAAGAGCAAGAAGAATATAATGATGACTTTTCTGCACTCTGAGGATGGGAAATGATTTTCCAGACATAGTGTTTATTGGTGACATTTGCATTCTTCTGTTATTTCTCTATCTTTCATCAATGATATTTTCATTTTAGAAAAAAGTAAGATTTTTAAAAATGTCTTTGTGTCGAGCATACTCTACTAACAAAGGCAAGAAGGAAGAGCCCAAGAGTTTGCAGGATTTTCAGCTACTCCAAAGGGTTAAAATGAAAAATGTTCCGTTTGCTAGACCACTGCTCTCCCCGCCTCCCCAAGAATCGAGAGTCCCTCTGCTTTGGACCTTATGTGAAGAACACAGTTCACTGTGGGGATCTCACAGGCACTTCGGGTCAGCTGCTCACCTGAACACAACCTGGCATGTGATCTCCCCAGGAAGGCAGGGGGTGGCATTGCTGCAAGCTGACCGCTCTTATTGACTCAGAACTGGTAAGAGAATGACGATGATGAATAATACACAGCATGTGTACACAGTGTCTGCTACCCCAAGAAACTTAAAGTGCTTTAGAAACAAACAGACAAATGACATAGTGGGAACACATTCGCCACCACTGCAATGTGCCCCAGGCCCACCCCGGGGGTTAACAGTGACAGTTGTTAAATGGTGCACAAGTCAAATGGATGGGAAGCCCGCTACTTCCTCCTGGGTTAATTTTGCGGAGAAATGCAGGCAGCAAGCAGGCAGCTGAGGAGAAAGGCTAAGGCGTCAGGCTCTACCCCAAGAATGCATCTTTTTGTAGAAATGAAGGACAATCTCTGAATGTCACCTCACGGCCCAAGTCTCGGTTTCCTCATCTGTAAAATGAGGACGCTCATAATAAAAGCACCTGCTATCAGTGTTACATAATGTAGAAACAACACACACCGTCCTGTTCATAGTGCCGCTGAGGGGCCCACCTTCTGGCTTCCTTGCTGGGTATCGAGTCTATGGCATCGTCACGTGGCTCTCAAGCTCAATGTAAATGTGGAAATTTCTTTTTGAAAAACTCAGTAAAGGTGAAGGAGAAAATTGCCTCGAGATGTCTTTAAGCTTCAGGGCCCCCAAATTCTGCATGTATTTATAATTCTAAGTTGGAGCTGGTAGAAGCCACAATTTTCAGAGCAATGTTGAATGAAATGTGGAGATTGAGGGAAGATATTAAAGAAAATTTGCATTTTCTACTGGCTCAGTTGGTTTTCCCTATTTTAACTGGTAAAAATGGCGAATGCTCATGGCTCTGGATGTTATCTGGGATTATTCCAAGCTCTCAGACCTTACAGAAAAGTAGGTAGGATGCATTTAACCCATCCAAAGAGCAGGGATAATGAAAAGGGGTAAAGAAAAATCCTTCTGGAAAGATAATCACAAAAATCCTCACTCTCTAGGAGCTGCCCAGGGAGAATTTTGTAGAAAGAAGGGCTCGTGCTCTAAGAGTTGCTCGGGGCTACACATGAACCATCCTCTACATCAATGGTGGGAGTGAGAGGTTAATCTGGAACAATTCCCTAGGCCAAAATAAGAGCAAAGCTATTTCCACTATTGCTATTGGTAATAGCACCTCTGGACACTTGCCATGGCCCACCCATGATGCACCGCGGGTGCTTCCGGCTCCCCCATGGCCCACACACCAGCCCTGCCATCCCCTGGGGGTGGGTTAGGAGTTGGTTCACCCCACACCCCACACCAGCCGATCCAGAATCTGGTTTTGACAAGACCTGTGCAATTCGTGTGCCCGAGACACCCGCCTGAGCGTCTCATACATCATCCTCCAGAAGCACGTCGCCCCCTCTTCTCAGGTGCTCCTGATGGAGTTTCACATAACCCAGAGGACAAGATGATTTGCCCCAGATCCGGGATACAGGGATACAGATGCAGGGCTGGAGCCAAAAGCTCAGGTCACCATTGTGAACAGGGAGAAGAGGGAAGGAGTGGAACAAAATGGGACAAAAACTTAGATTTTTCTCTAGATGTTGGCATCTACTTATTTACCCCTGAATTCTCTACAAAACTGGACAATTTAGAAAGCTCCTGGATTCTATGCAGTAAGGTAAAATGAGGAAAAGCCCATCTAAACTGCACGAGGCTTTCCACTTCAGGCTCCACCTGGCAGCAAATTCCACTGTGAACCTAAATGTTGAGCCCCAAGGCTGACTATCTTAGTGCAATCCTAGTACTAGCAAAGGACTTAGGGGGACAATTGGGGAGCAGGGAGACCCTTCCAGTCCCTCGTGACCACAACACATGACAACACCCACTCTTCTTAAGAGCCAGCATCTGGTTGTGTTGCCACAGGCCGCATAACTAAGAACCCATCCTTTTTGAACTTGGGGTGCTAGAGGTGACACTTCAGGAGGAATGGGGGTGACTCCAGGAGAGGCAGAGGAGTTTGGACAGGGAGAGACTGCCTGAGCACCCCAGGCGCTCCCCAAGATCAGCATCGGTCACCTGGAAACCGTACCTCCTAATTCCAGCCCTGCCTTTTCTCTGCACAAATCTATTCTGAAGTTAGCTTTGCAGACAAAGAAGAAAAGGAAACCTTTGGAGCTCTCGGTCCCCATTGTGTGCTCATTTAAGTAAAAGACTTGTCTGCAGTGCCAAAAAGCCTGCAAAGATCACTTCCCCAGATTTCTTCCCCAAATGCTTTTTAATGCTGTGTGCTTATTGTTCGAGGGACATGCGGGAGCCAAGTCTCTTTACATAAATCACTGGGAACTTTAAAGGAGACCATTCCCTCTCGGAGGATTTAGAAAATACCTAGTGAGTAAAAAAAGCAATTACGTCACCACGCGTGCATTTTCCAACAATTATTACCAGGATTACATTTGGGGCTGGCAGATTAAAAAGTGTCACCCTCAATACTTCAACTTATTCTAAAAAATGAGGCAAGAAAACCAGTCACCGATCAGGCAGTCTCCTCTCTGCAGCATCCTCGGCAGTCACGTTGCTGTGCTTGCCCTAAGTCCGCCTGTGAGGCAATGCAAAGCCAAAAAAAAAAAAAAAAAAAAAAGCCAACAGAAACATGAACCGTTACTGTTCTAGAAACCAGTGAACTTTCTGATAATTGCACACATACTTCAGAGGCAAAAAGGATAGACTAGAAAATGCTAAGCATATGTAAAACAGGGCATGAACCTGGGGGCACGCATGCTGCCCGATTCCAGGACCAGCAAGTCCAAATTTATCTAGGTGTCACCAGAAGCAAGGTAGCTTCACCTACTGCCAGTGTCTCTTGGAAATATCACGTGAACTTTAGTTAAACTAGACACGTGTATGTATTGCCCGGAAGTGCTAGCTGAGTATGGGCTATTATTTATATGAAATTTCAACAACTCTTCAGTTCCAAGGTAGCCATGCCTTCGCGCCGGTCACCTGACCAAAGTTTTAGACCTGCTTGGAAGTGGCTCCTGTGAGTCCCAGCACAGAGCAAGTCAGAGCGAAAGCATTCCCTCGAGAGGGCTGCGCAAGGACAGGAATGAAGGCCAAGGGACACTCCAAATCTGCAGCAGATGCTGAGATAAGAGGCCAAGGAGTGTTTGGCAACAGCCAGGGCAATGGAAACCTTCCTCTGTTCCCCCGGCGCCCTGGTAATTGACCTGTGCTCACTGCTGCTGGCCAGTGACCACCACCTGCTGGAGGTTGGTGGAACTGGTGTAAGTGACCCAGTTAGGGGGGGAGGGGGGATGCCCTCCACAGCTCTGACCAGCTGCACCTCCACTCCATTCCAGAAGCAAGGCGCAGAGAAATTAAGGCCTTCATGACCCCTGGTTTCTTTAAGGGGCTGAAGAAGGCCTAGAGGTCAGAAGGGCCTCACTTTCCCCCACAGAGCTCTCTGTGACCTGGTGTCCGCCTCTAGAGCCAGGAAATTTGTGCCCCTTCCTGTCCCTCACTGGCCACTGTGCTTTGTTTCCTGGGCCAGTGAGGGCGCTTGCTCCAGCCCACAGCCCTCTTCTTCCTGGGGAACTGGCTTGGGTATAGGTGACAGAGCTCAGGAAAGAAGACCCCTCTCCACACCCCTCCCAGGCCCCCATGCTAGCTGGGGGTTCTGGAGTTTGCTGGGGGCTGCCAGCCATACCACCAGCGCTGGATGGGCCCTGTTCTGTGGCAGAACTGCTCATCCCTTTGCCCAGTCTAACACATGTCAACGGACGAGCCCCGTCAGCAACCCCGCCCCCCCCCCCCATGATGTAGTGCTCTCTTGGTCATGAGTAATGGAAACTTAATTGCCTCATGCAACTGAGAAATCCAGAAGAGCAAGACCCTGTTTTCAGACACAGCTCAACTGAATTATCCTCTCTCCCTCCTCACCCTCCCCGCCCTGCCCCCCCAGCCCCTGCTTTGATCAGAACCTGGCTCCTGACCTCTCTTATGGCCAGGGTTGGAAAACGATAACTGGCCACCCCACCAGAACCACACCATTTAGAAGCAGTAAGAAATGGTTCACTAAATGCATCAGGGATCTTGGCACGACAGAAGGAGGAACGACCCCTACCAGACACTGGGGGTTTCTCAGACTGAGGAGTCCACTCTCAGCTACCCTGGCCTCCGCCATCGATCTGTAAAGGAAACATGTCCCCAGAATGCCAGCTCGTGGGCACCCGACCCCTCATCAGGCACCAAAGCTCCTGGGCAGCTCCCAGCCACGTTCATGAAGCCTGCATGGGGCGCACGCTGCTGAACACACGCTCGCGCAGCTCCGGAGGCCCGTTCAGCCCTCGGGCCCTTCATCGACACACGACACACAGAGTCAACACGGAAGAACCCCACTAAGCCAGACTCGACCACCCAGGGGCTCGACCTGGACCTGTGAAACAAAGGGGTGAAGCCCAGGCCGACACCCTCCTTCTAAGCCCTGGACTCATCAGTCCTGGGTGCCCCCCCCTCACTGTTCAGCGGCCCTCACTGTGCAGACTGCATTCGTGCTGTAAAGAGAGGGTGTTAACCTGTCACTGCCTCCATTGTGTGGGATCAGTACTTTGCCTATTTTTGGTTGTCTCCGCAAGAGCGGGGCTCAAGGAGGCTTCCAGGTGGCCGCCCCTAAACTGGGTCTGCTCAAAGGCAGATCTGCCCAGATGTCTGGAGCAGGATCTCAGAGCAGCCGAGGCAGCCCCTGCTCTGTCCCTGCCCTGGGAGCTGGGGGAGCCGCCCTCGATGGCGAACACCAAGTCCAGAGCAGGAACTGGCTGCGTCATCCTGACCCTGCTCCGAGGTAGAAAGGAAAAGAGTGTAAACCCCCTTTAAGAGACAGTGTCCCCAGGAAATCAGATGAAAAACCACAACAATTTTATAACCTAATGCAGCAAAGGGACTCCGCGGGAACCCCTCCCCCTAACACAGGAACTCAAAGAGGAGGGGGAGGGAGGGACGGGCCCTCGTGAGGGCAGCAACCAAAGCGAAGCAGCTCAAAGCTCGAGAATTTAACGGGCATTTCCGTGTTTGTTCTGAAAGATCAGAAAGGTGAGGCGGCCTGACTTCTCGAGCAGTTATGCAGCTGGGAGGAGATCTGAGTGATAAAACTTGTTCTAAGTTGCCTGTATGGTTTTATGTTGAAAAAAAGTTTTAGGATGAAAATCACTCTTCTTGAGTCTTATCTGCAGTGGATCACACTGCGAAGCTGCGAACCCCCTAGCTGCAGACCGGCATCGCCTCCGCCTCAGAGGAGCCTCCCCTCAGAGGAGCCTGGCCGGGCTGAGAGGCCTCACCTGCCCATCAGACAGGAGCCTGCACCCCACGGGGAGACAGACAGACAGCAACAGACAAGGGGCACCTGTCGGAGGGGGCTCCGGAGCTCAGGGAACAGAAAGAAGAGGCAGAACTTGGTGCTGCTCTCAGCCCTGCCAGACTCCATTCCAGAGGAGGGCGTGGGGCGCCAAGGGAGAGGGAGAAACAGATGAAAGGTGGGGAGGAGGAGGCAAGGCAGAAGAAAAGTTCCTCAAAGGTCTGTCCTCCAAGACTCTCTGAGAACAAAACTCTCCCCCCTCCCCCCGCCCCAACCTGGTGCCCCACTCCACGCCGTCCCCTCAAATCTCTTGAACTGGTTTGAGGCAGGGACTCCACAGACTGATGTGAGTCAGCAACAGTTCAAAGCCCTTCCCCAGTCTTTGCCGGATTCGTGACCCCATTACTCTGTGTGCCTGAGGGGTGGGGAGGAGGCAGGGGCTGACATCAGGATCACAAGTGGGTGAGAAGGGAGGCGCCCCAAGTGGCTTAGCAAGCACCCACCTAGAGGCAGCAGGCTCTGCAAAGGAGACCCCCAGGGCAGATCTCCTGACCCAGAACTCTGTGAACTCACTCAGGCCCGGGAGGGCATCCTTGCCAAGCTTCCATTGTCCTTCACTCTGTGAGTTTGGTTATAACAGGGGTGGAGCGTCTCCAAGTCTGCAATAGGACAACACTTGATGGCTCCCTCACCTCTCCCTGGGTCATTTCAGCGGCCTCCCAGGCGGTCATCTTACTTCTACCCTTACTCCCTGCCCGCCTCCCGCCCCGCCCCAGTCTATTCTTTGTACAGCAGAAGAGTGAACTTTTCAGAACTTAAGTCAGATCCGTAATCCCTCTACTTAGACGTCTGCAGGGTTCTCTGCCCAGCGTGTAAGTTCAGCCATTACAGCTGGCCCTACTGCACTGCCTTTCCCCCTACATTCCCCACTCCCCTACCACCCCCAGGCTCACCACGGGGCTCTGGCTGCCCAAGGACCCTGTTCTTGCAGTTTCCTCTGGTTCGAATGTTCTCCCCAACATCTATCCGGCAGGCTCAGCATTCCTGGGTGTCTCCTCCCCCGGCACAATGCTGGTGAGACTTTCCCCCAGCACCTGACACCAAATAGCACCCTCCCTGTGCCCTGCCCTGAGACACTCCGCCCTTTCTTGACTTTTTCCACAGCATCTTTATCTGATGGGTCTGTGATACCTAACACATCGGTGTCGTGAAACTAAGCTTCCAGGACATTTTAGATTTATTCAATTACATGTTTAAAAGCTTATCAGTTTCAGTTTCCAAAATTGCGCATGTGAATTTTATAGGCCCATTGAAATGTGAATAGGGTCCAAAGCCTGCCTTTGCATTAGCACTGGAAGGTTCAGTGGCCATTTGCAGGTGATTTCACAAGCTTATGCTACATTAGAAATACTAATAGAATGTTCAAAAGAATGTGCAGGATTAGGATGCTCATTTTTATCTGCATTCTGCCCTCATTAAACAGAAAACCCTCAGGGGAATGACCATTTGCTGAGTTTTCATTGCGAGTGCCAACCGAATATGCAAGGAGCTGGTCCAGTGCCATTTTCCAGTCGGCTTGGCGGGCAGATGGTGGCCTCGCCGCGAGAACTAGAACAGAAGCAGCATTAAGATTCCTTGCGCAGGGGCGGACTGGCGCACGGAGAAGGAGCCCTAACACCAATGGCACCCCATTCTGCCTCAGCTGCCTGAGATGACAGAACACAGCTCTGTTTGTCTAGCCCGGCCTTAACTATGAAAGGCATCTCACATAGAACAAAATACTCAATGCCTTTGAGATAAGGAGTCATTTTTTTTTTAATTTCTGGAAATTGGTGTTAGGTTTAAAACAAAATCTTTTCTACTTTAAAAAGGGACCCTGGAGTTACATGAGGTTCTATGTGGCAGTTGGCACCCTGATGCCTGAGACAATCAGCTAAGAGCTCTACAAGCACCTCTGCACTTCTCTCCTTGGCCTGCAGGTGTCATCACTGAGCCAATGAGCAGCCCACGAAGGGGGCAACTCTTCAGCCCAGGACTCTAATTGACTGGCTCCTCTATTGCTAATCAAAAAATGTGTATTAAAAACAAGTAAGTCTTCATTCAAGGCATCAAAAGGTTCTTTCAAACTGTCACTTGATTGGAAGTAAACTGATATATACCAAAACCAAGTTGACCACAGGCTAATCGATATAAATATAAAAACAAGAGTTAAGTTCCTACAACCCATTTCTGATCACAAACACACAATCAACCTTCTAAAGAAACACCCAAAACATTTCTAATATTAAATAATCATTTGTATTTGTTCACTCATTTGCCAAGCCACTTATTCCAGTTCGGGGTCACGGTGACCAGTCTATCCCAGCAGTACTGGAGCCAGCCCTCGACAGGACGCTCCCCCATCGCAGGGCACACTCCCCACCCACACTCACTCACCCCGACTGGAACAATCGAGACACACCAGTGCACATTTTTGGATGTGGGAGGAAATGAGAGTATCTGGAGAAAAACCACACAGACTTACGGGGAGCATGTGAACGCCACCCACACAGACAAGTTAACTGGAAGGGAATCCATTTTTTTCCTTTGATCATTATAATGAAATGACATTGAACAAAACAGTGTTATTCGAAAACCTCTTATGTCGTACTCATAATAAGTACCATTTATTGGAAGATATTGCTTTAGTGGTTCTTATCACAAAACAAGAAGCTCTCTCCTGAACATCCATTAGCCATGTGACCCCAAAGTTGCATTCTAATATATTTGAATCACCTATAGGGGTCTGATCATTGAACTTTATATGCCCCTATTTCTTTGCCTAGATACTAGAGTTCTTCTGATCTCCAAAGCCTTGTAGAAATTGTTACGAATTTATGCATTGCACCTGCCGCTTTGTTATCTAAACATTAGGTCAAGAGCAAGGCCCTCTGAGAAGGCAGCTCCAACCATCTGAAACAGATGGCAATCGAGCCTTCCGGAGGCTACATTCACCTCATATTTATTTACCTGGCAGGTCACAGAATGAGCCTATTTTGCTTTATGTGCAAAACTTTCCTCCCAGACCAATTTTCTGGTGCCCCTCGATGACATATGGCAAAATGAAATAAAAGTATCAAGAACAGTAATTTATTCCTAAAATACATCTCCCAAGAGCTACAGATATCTACCACGGCGACCTCTCTTAACCTGAACCTGAGCTGTCACCCACATTAAATTACTTTCTGAATCAGAGGTAAACTTTATATCATAAAATACCATTCATAGCCGCATCAATCCAACCTGAAATCTGCATTACTCTCTTGACCTGAACTCCTAGATATCCACAATTCACAGATCGACCAGCTTTGCTCTATCAATACGCCTCACCCTGATGGTGTATTACACTAATAGATTACTGGAGCTCAGCTCGCCCTGTTGATGTATAAGAGCAATACGTCAGGAAGGGCCCCGCTCACCTGGATGATGTATTGTTGAAATAGTCATCCGAGGGAAGTGTGAGGTGATGGATCACCCTAACAAGGGCACCAACTGGGAGAGAACAAGTTCAAAGTGGTTTTGGTTTAGCTCGTAGAGGCCGAGAGAAGCACGACTTGGATTCCACCAGGTCACGTTCCCAGTGGCCAGGCGAGGCCTTGGGGTGCAGGAGTGTGAGCAGCTGCCAGCGCCGTTACGGAGATTCGTCTCAGGATCCCTTCTTTGTTCGCGATTATTAATGTCTCTGGAGGCCTGGTGGAAAAAAGGTGATAGAGGTTACTTCTTCTTTTAGGGTACAGTATATATTCATTATAAAATTGTTAAAGGAAATTGCATGAGGACCTTTCGTCCGTTAATTCTTTTTTTTTAAGATTTATTTTATGCATACAAGAACTAGGGTGTAGGCCAGACGTACGGGGGTGCTAGGGCAAGAGGACTCACCAGAGACAGAGTGGGGAGCAGAACAGGTGGATCTAGTGAAACACACTGCTGAGGGGAGGATGGGGCGAGATGGGAGAGGTCTGCTGCACCATGTGGGTCAGCTCCCTGGCCGGGGATTGAACTCAGGCCACAGTGGCTGACCATAGCTTGGTGGTGCTGAGACTTAACCCCTTGCACCACCAGGGAGGCCCCTCTTCCATTAATTCTTAAAATATTGAGCAATTTGGGAACTGTGGATGTGTGCACCTAAAGATATTTTCATGATTATTCACACCAACTTGACTGCAATAACCAAAACAAAACACAGGTCCACCATGTGGCATGGTAGCAGGGAGTGTCAACCACAGCCACAGAATCTCCAAGCATAACAGCAACAGCATTTTAAACTCATGCCTCTCTGGCCAGTTGACTAGGCTGGGACCTAGGAGGTTGAAGGAGACACCACTTCACATGTCTGTCCTCCTTCTAAGACCAGTCTGCACACGGTTGTTCCCAGCATTGCCCAATCAAGTGCAACCTTGTAAGCATATTTTCAAGACTGCCTGTGTCACTTGTGCTAGTCTCCTCTTAGCCAAAACGAGTCACATAGCCAAAGTCACGGCAAGGCAATGCACCCAGGCCACAGAGGCAAGGCACTGAAAAATTATATGAATAACATTAAGAATACAGGGAAGGGCCTCCCTGGTAGCACAACGGGTTAAGCGCAGCACTGTGAAGCTGTCCAGAGCCACTGCAGCATGAGTTCGATATCTGGCCAGGGAGCTTCCCACATGGCGCAGCAGACCTCTCCTGCCTTACCCGCTGCTCCCCTCAGCAGTGTACTTCAGTCAGTCTGCCTGTTCTGCTCCCCACTCTGTCTCTGATGAATCCTCTCACCATGCTGCACCTCTGGCCTGCACCCCAGTTTGTATGCATAAATAAATCTTTTTAAAAAAGAATACAGGGAGGATGGTTCATATGCTATTTATGCAGATGGACAAATCAACTGCATATACATAGAACCATGCATAGCATGATAACCGGCATAAGTTCTGAGAAATGCCTTGTTAGGCAATCACATCGATGTGTGAATGTCACAGAGTGTGTTTACACACCTAGACTGCATCGTACAGTCCATCAGTCCACTGGGACTTCTGTTGCCTATTCAGTCTATTGTGGGCTAAAATGTGACCACTGTGATGCATGCTGTAGTTATACCACAAAGTACTACACAGGCAGGGAAAATGAATGTGGCCTACTGCGATAGACTACACCATAAGTCTCGTACACTAACATTGAACAAATAAAGTTAGACACAAAGGAATCCATAGGTATGTTTCCATTCATATAAAGATCAAAAACAAGCACAATGAACAGTACGTGGTGTTAATTAAAAGTCAGAGCAGGGTCATGTTTTGGGAACAATGACTGGAAGCAAGCATGAGGAGGAAGGCTTCTGATGTTTGTAATATTCTGTTTCTTTATCTAGATAGTAGTTGCACTGGTTTGTTCACATAGTGAGAATCCTTGCAGGTCAAATATGATTTAGGTATTTTCTGTATTTGTTATGCTTCCATTAAAAAGTCTTTTTTCAGAAAGCTAAGCATGTCAGGTTCATGGCCTAAGCAGATTTAAAAAAAGATATTTAAGACCAAGAAGACATTTAAAACAAATGAATAGGTTCACAATATTCAGAATGACAAAAGTTTAGGTGTTCAGCAGAAAAAGGAAGGAACTTCTCACAGGGGCCAGTGTCTCTTCCTACCTACAATTTTACTTTGTTAGTCCCTCTCCCAACACCATCTCTTATACCCCTTTAGCTCTTTCTCCCGCCCATCTAAACTCAGAAACGTCACTTCCTTCATTAGTGTCATTAGTTTTTATAGGCCTCTAACTTTGCTGAGTCGTCCACTATGTAAATGTCCAATATTTGCATTTGTCATTCTGATTTGCTGCACTACATAAAATTCCCTCAAACTCCTTCCATTTTGCTGTAAATGGCAATATTTCATCTTTTCTTATGGCTGAGTTGTATTTTATTGTATGAAAAACTCCCTCTGTCTAATCCCTCCATTTTTGTCTTCCCTTCACTAAGTCTTATCCATTTTCTCTCCTAAATATGTCCAGAAGAAATGTACACCTGTCTCCATCTACAGTCACCTTGACATTCTAGAGATCACTTTCCAATCAGCGACCCCACCCCCTCCAACTCATTCTCTGTACTACAGAAAGATCATTCTAGAATCTGAATTCAAAATTACTTCCTGGCTTAAAACACTCATTGGCCAAACTCCTTGATATGACCTGCACGTTTCTTCCTGAAAATATCTCCAGCCTTAGCCTCCCCACTCTTTCCATCAGCCTCAGCTCCATATTTACCACACATCAAGCTCTGTCTCTCCTCTGCACCTTTGCACCTGCTGTTCTCTCAACCTGAGATGGCCCACTTCCCACTGCCTTGCCTTGCTAGCTTCCCCTCATTTTCCATGTCCTAGGGTTCAGCACTTCCTGACCTTTCATGTCCCCTGTCAGAGCACTGGTCACACCATATGGTCATTGCTGGGACTTGTCCATCTTTCTCCCAGGATGCGAGTTCATCCCCCAGGATGTCTCAATCAATATGTGACTGAGAGGCTAGATGAAGAAGAGAGATGATATTTCTCACACCAGTCAACACTTGGAGGCCAGATGTACAAGGCACATCTGGGGGCCTTTGGGGAGGTCATGGTTGGAAGAGTATGGTTGCTAAGTTCTGTGTTTGGGTATCGTTCTGTAAACAGAAGCAAATACCAAAATCTCTTGAGTAGAAGGAGACGAGAAAATTAACTCAGAGATTGAAGTAGATGCTCCTGGAACTAGGAGGCAGGGTAGGACAGAGCAGGAGGGTCTAGGGGTAAGCTCACTTACCAGCAAGCTCGAGCGCAAAGGAACAGAGACCTAGGGGCCTACCTGGTGGCACAAGGGGTTAAGTCTCAGCCTATGAAGCTATCAGCAGCCACTGCGGCACAAGTTCAATCCCAGGCCAGGGAGCTTCCCACCTGGCGCAGCAGACCCCTCCTGCCTCACCCGCTGCTCCCCTCAGCAGTGTATTTCAGTTAATCCACCTGTTCTGCTCCCCACTCTGTCTCTGGTGAATCCTCTCACCCTCCACACCTCTGGTCTACACCCCAGCTCTTGTATGCATAAATAAATAAATATATCTTAAAACAAACACACAGACAAAGGAACAGAGACCTAGAGTTTAACAGAGGGATGGAAGGAAAGGGGAAGATGTGAGGAGCTTCTGGAGCAAGAGTCAAAGGATTGGTGTCCAGTTGGATGATGGGAGACTTAATCGAGACAGAGAGAATCCCAAGACGCTGAAACTGAGATAGCGGTAAACAGAGGTCAGGAGGGAAAGACATTTGTGGAGGAAAACGATGTGTATGAGGCAGCTGGAGCTGAGGACCTGGAAATGGGAGCCTGGCAGACAGAGAGGGGACACCCCCCCACAGGAAAGAGTTTGAGAGACTGAGGGAGAGTGGAGAGAAAGAAGAGAGGACAAGCTCAGAAGCTTGGGGACTGTAAGACAAAGAGTGACAGAGAGAGGACAGGGCAGGTGTGGGAACGTGCAACAGGGCTATGGGGGGAGGAGGCCAGAGCAGGTCCAAAGGACAGAGCCCGGTAGGGGACAGGTCACTGTCACTGGGTTCTCACCCGCACCCAACTTCGAGACCACTCAGGCTCAGGGCACCAACGACGGGGCCTACTTAACAAACAGGGGACACAAGGAGTCTGTAAGGCCGCAGGTGACCAGCTATCTCTGCCCAGAGAGTGTGCACAGTGTCCAGAAGTCCCAAACCAAAGGCTGCTCGCCAAGATGTCGCCGCCCTGTTCAGAGGGCCTGAATGCACGGTGCTGGCAAGCAGCGGGTAGGGATCTAACTCACCACAGCTGGAGGCACTCACAGGCGGGGCCGCTGAGAAGACACCACAGCTGCCCCAGCCACAGCCGAAGGCCCGGATGGCTGGCACCAGACGCTGCACCAGACAGCAGCCGAGGCAGAAGCACCAGGAGGTGCTCTCAGAAAGTGACCAGCCCGGAGAGCTGGCCGCCCGTCAGCAGCCCTGGGCAGCACTGGCCAGTCACTAGCATCACAGCTCTTTGTGAGTTCTTGGCCCACACCAACAGCAAACAGCTCTTTGAGACACCAGGCCTGAGGCCTGGTGCTCCTTTCAGGGGGCGTTAGAGGCAGGCCCGCGGCGGGCAGCGGTCCTTGGCCTCCGCAAAGCTCTTTGGTTTCTCTGCAGAACTTTTCAGCTTCTCTCCTTCCTTCAGAAGTCGGTTGCTGGACGCCTCGTCTTCCTCCCCAGGGAGGTCGGGGACAGCCCCATCTCCAGCAGACCGAATCTGGGCCAGTGCAAGTGAGCTGAGTGCGTGAGTCTGAGGGTGGGAGTCCGAGGGTGTCTCAGAGAGCCCAGGAGCCAGGCACTGCTGGAGCCCCAAGCCGGCAGCCCTCCTGCCCGAAGTTCTCTTGCAGGGGCCTCACCTACCAGGCTGACGCGACCATTTACCAACCAGCTCACAGCTCGCACCTGATTGGTCCATTTCGCGAGGCCGCACCAAATCCACGGGCCTCTCTACAGCCTGCAGCTGGAGGAGCCACAGCGCTGGAGCTGGCCCCAGCAGCCCCGTGCTGCCTGCCCCGAGGTGACAGGGTAGGGGAACCACTGCCGTCCACCATCACTGCGGGCCTCTGCCACCAGTCTGAGCCCCGGAGGGGCCACTGGTGGCAGGTGGTAAAATGCCCACCAACCGCTGCTGCTTACGCTGCCCTCGAGCCCTGCTCTGGGGCCAACCAGTTCTCCTGCCAGGGAAGGGAGGACTCCAGTTTCAAAGGTACCAGAATAGTGTTCAGGGAATGGGAACCAGGGAGGAGTTGGGGGATGGCTAAGCATTCAATTAAATTAATTAAATAATGAAAGTATTTAATGCTGCAGAGAGATCAAGGAGAATCCAAAGTTCCTGGAGATTATTTACTGCCCACTGGACATTCCCGGTGGGTTGGTCCCCAGGGGAAGTTGTAAGCAGCCTTGATGGCTTTTTCTATATTAAAAGACTAAAAATTGTGAGAGAATTGAGAGATGGGGACTTACCCTGTCAGAGGAGAAAGCAAGATGAACAGAATTATAGGAATGAAATCTTGAAGCACCTCTTCAGGGGAAAGTTGAGGGTCTCCAACATAGCTGGGGGGTGAGGCTATGTTGTTCAGGGGGTCAAGCTGGATGCCAGCAGGGAGGGAGCATCACCCATCCAGTCCTGGGGTGGGGTGTGTTTTGGGGAGTGGGGGAGAACTGTGTAGTGAATATGAATACACTCATAATATTGATATTGTAATAACTGTTTTTTTTTACTGAAACCTTTGGGCCATTTACAAGGCCTGAAAATTCCAGGAACCTCCCATCAACCCTGTGAGAATGTGTGCAACCTCTGGATGTGGTGAGGAAACTGAGGCACAGGGAGATTGTAACCTGTCCAGAGTCTGGCAGCAGAAGTGTCTAGCTGGCCCAGAAGCCATGCCCTTGAGCAAGTGAATTCAGAGTTCTTCCTGGTAGAGACAGTTTATAGGAAAGAGAATGGTTACAGAATCACTAGATTGGGGGGAAAAAAATCTTGGTATCTCTAATATTACTTCAATTAAAAATAAATAAAATTTGTTTCTTGTCTGAAAAAACAAAAACAAAAAATAAAAAGTCTATTTACAGAGTCCTGGCTTAATCAGTCTGCTGAGTAACTGGCTTCCCAGAAGCTCATAATCTCCTTTTGTTCCAGTGGAACATTGCTCAAGCATTTTATCAGAAATGCTAATTTCTTTCCAGAAGGTCATGAATTACATCATGGAAAAGAGTTCTGTCCTAGACTAGGATTGAGACTGTTTTCTTTTTCATGTTTAGATTAATTCATTGTCCACTCAGACCAACTTGTATCTCCTGGGCTATGTGGTGGGGAGGGGTCTTGGCTTCAGAGAAGAGAGCAGGAAAGAAATATGAACTTAAGTTTAGGAGTCTGAATCCTTTCTCCCTTTTCTGTTCCTGGGTAGTGACAGGTGAAGGTTCTCTAAGACCTTAAGTGTCTGGGAAATTCCTCAGAAGGGACAGAAGATGCTGAACTAAATGCTCTCAGAACCAGTGGGTTCCCAGCAGCAAGCCAGTGGGCATTGTTGTTGGAGCCCAGCTGACCCAGGAGGTTTGCAGGGAGGGGGGGGGGGTATGTGGCAGTTTAGCTGCTGCTCACCTAGAAGGCCTAAAGGAGAACTGGAACAGAGATGACTAAAAATCTGGAGGAAAACAACAAAAGAGCCCCTTTCAAATCCTGAAAGTTGAGCTTGAAGTAAGTCCCAAATTGAAATAGTGAAAAAAGGAGACGTGCGTGAGCAAATAGCCAACCTGGAAAGAATCCACACATCCATCAGCAGGCAAGGGGACGAGGAATTGTGGCAAAGCCAAACAACCTAAAAGTGAGCAGAAGCCCCACACAGCAACCTTCTTTAACTGAGCCAAACTATTGCACACTCTTACCTTCCATGTTTAGGTAAAACTGCCAATTTTTTATGTTATGGGCACAGAGGCTCTGCAAATAGAAGGGGTTAACTAAATAATATTTTGCTAAAAAATTTCAGCTGGACTTCCTGAAGGCCACACCCACAGCACCCTCTATCTATACTGCTTAAGGGCATTATGATGTTTAGTTCTATTATCATGGAACCTAAGGATGGCAGATCTGTTTCTAACATGCTGTTTAGAGCATGTGGCACACGGGCAGAATGTTACAGGTGGCACATGCTGGCACCAAGTGTTGTCCATATGCATAATGCAAGGGTCATGTGACCGGTACTATAGGGACACAGGGTGGACCCTAACACTTACTGGGGGCCCTCCCTGCCAGGTGTAGACCTGAGCATTTAATGTTCAGATAGCCCATGAGGTAGGAAGTACTTTTCTCTCTGAAGGTGAGGAAATGGGGTTGACAACGGCAGGAAACTTGTCTAAAGTCATACACTTACTAGGTAGTTGAGGAGGGATTCACACTCCAAATATGTGTCAAAATCCAAAACTCATGTTTTTTTCTACTATAGCACTTGGGGTCAAATCTATTCCAACATAACCAATTAAAGAGAGGAAGGACATTGTTAAAAAATAAAACTCCTAAGTAGATGTCATAATGATATTAAAATTTATTTATTTGATTTGCATTACTATATAGCAGAGCCATTACAGAAATTTTGAGTCTGCAATCAATCAAGTAAATAAAGATAATCCATAAAATTTTAAAAACTTAGACCAAGAGATAATTCTGAGGCTGAAAAGATTTATTAGAGGGATTCCCTTTATAACATTTTATTAGTGCACATGATTCTAATAGCAAATATTTTTCACCATTCATTCAAATACTATGTAACAATTTGAGTATAAATATAAATATACAAAATTTTACAAAAACATGAAAAGGTTTCTGACTAAACAGTCACGAGAAAGGAGAAAGTAAAGACTAAATAATGAATATCAAGATGAAAACTACCACACTGTTACTTTAGGGAATTCTTCAGAGAAGCACAACCTTCAGGAGAAGGCCTTCTGTGGACATCTATACCTCATGAAACTTGATAGCTAAAGTGCCGCATGGCAGAGTATTACTGACAAATACATATACACGTGTGGGACTTGTATTCAGAAAGAAAACAAGCTCAAATGCCAAAAATTAAAAAAGAAAATGAAAGCAAATTTGCTGCCTTGCACCATTTTAAAATACCTGAAAACATAGCACATGGTTTATTAATATTGTTCTCACTTAAATGACCAGTATTTATTTACAACCTCTCTCTAGCAAGGAAATCAAATTGTTTCCTGGTACTAACAGCCAATTTTCACTAGTTATGCCAAATGTGCCAGTGGCACCTGCAAGTGAAAAGGCCAGAAGAAAGGATCAGTTCAGCTAAGAGCAAAACATTCTTCAGAAACTGCGAGTTTTCACCCACCCAAGCAGAAAGACTCAGTGTCTTTTCAAATTACACATAAGCTTGCGGTCAAAGACATCAAACTATTTCTTAATGTAAGATCCCCAAAATAGAATATTATCACAAGTACTTGATGGTAGATAAATTTTTTCTTTTTAACTGTGAAACATAAGAAGGATCTTCAATCTTTATCAAACCATGAACAAACTCTTTCATTGCAATATCTTTACCAAAACAAGCTAAAGTTAGCAAGAAAAAGCCCAGCCTCTGCTCTGGCAATATTGAACTAGTTTTAAATTAGTCACATGGTGTCCACTATGGGATAAACTATTACACCAGTAAGTCATATTATTAATAAGTAATTATACTATACTAAATAGCTACTTATAATTTGAAAAAAAAAAAGTGCCCTTGAACACAGTACTCAAATTGGCAACTAGTTAACCTTTCAACAGAATTGTAGATTAAACGATGCAAGTTAAGTTGCCTTAAACTTAGGCTGGTAATTTCACCACAAGTCTCAGAGAGCATGAACAGGCATAAAGGCAATTGTGTTTAGATTTTTACACAAGAGAACAATATTTATAAACAGGTTAACCAACCAACCAACCGGACAGTACATCAATATTAAAGATAAATATTTAAAATTCACGGGAATAAGAAACTAGAGAAATGACCCTTAAATAGGTTTTAAACTCCACATTTCATTCTATTGCCACAATGTTCCAATATGGTAAACACCTATTTAAACTGTCTACTGAGATACTTCTGAGGGCATGCCCAAGTATCTTGAAATTAGGATTCCCTACCTAATGCTTATGTTGTTCGTATTCTCTGGATGAGAGCCCACGGACATGGTTTTCTTTGCAATATGTATACGATTTCTTGCTTTTTATATTCTGAGATGGCCAAGTGCCTAGTCACTGTTCTGGTGCCCGCGCATTGATGTTCACACCCACTGGATGCTACGGGGTGGGCATTCTTCTGCACCCGCTGGGGAGGGGCCGTGGAGCGTATAGACGCACTTCGGCACACCTCTGCTTCTGCTGGAGGCGGTCCTGCTTGAGCTCACTGGGGGGTGTCTTCCTCCTCTGGTATTTTGACTACTGGTTTCCCAAGGCATCAGCGAATCAGGTCTTTCTTCAGATTCAAAACATAAGAGGAGCGACTTGGCTAGAAATTCTAGTTCCCCATGGTCGCAGCTGTCAAGAGAAGGAGTGGCCACACCAGAGTCGTGTCCAGCCTCTCTGGCCAGGGTGCAGATACTTTCCACACAATTTTTGAGAAGATTTACGTCACTGTGGCACCCTGTGCAAGGAGAAGAAACACTTAAATAACCTTTTCATGTTTCCTCGGGTATTTATTATTGTTACGTGACTCTAGATACCTCTCACGTCAATTTGACCCTATCAAGACAGTTCTAAGCTGCTTAAGATTATTCAACTTATCTGCCAGTACCTGATTTCTTAGGATCTAATTAGGCAGAAGTACTTATATATATTAAGTGGGAATTCAATGACACAAGCTTCTATATAGGCAAATAACGTCAACGAAGCAGCTTTAGTTAGGCTTTAGTGAATGAAATGACATAAAAAGATGTCAAAGTCCTTAAATTTTGAAATTCTTATTACAAATTTCATTTGAAGTGTATACCTCTCAATGCAGAAATAATAACTTGAATAGTTTGCTCTAAGCAGTGTTTTAACTTCAAGAATTTTGGGGCAAGATTGGCTATCTTCTTCAAATCATGGTATCCGGGATATTCTTCTTGTACTTGAGTTTTGAAACTTTTCTGTGTAAAAAAAGTTAATATTAAAAAAAAAAAAAAGGGGATACTTGGCAGTAAGTCTTAGTTAATACGACTTTAAATACCAGAATTTTATCTTCAAGAAAGAGAATGAGTTTAATTCGCTCACCAGGATTTAACTATCTTACAAACAAAGTCAAACTACAATATTAACAATTTATTGTTTTCAAATGAGAATTTTCATTAATTTTAAACTTAAGTTCAATCAGCCTACTATATGAGAATGAAATAAAACCACGATAGCATTTATTATCCAATATCATCAAAGATCAAGTTATTTGACTTTTCAAGAGTTCAACTTTATATTCTCCTCTTATTTAAATAAAACTTTTCAAGCCATAGAAATCTCTCTCCTTTTTAACAGTGATTATATACTTAGTTTATATTTTTCTGTTTACTTGTCATGAGAATGAAATTGTCTAATTCATCCGTATTTTAAAATCTTTGAGCAGATTAATTATTAAACACAATTTTTTAGCCTTTAATGACTACTCCAGCAAAAACTGACAGTTATTAAACCAGTAGTAGCAAGAAACACATAAAATATTTTAATTCTAATCAACTTCTATATAATATCTTATCCATTACTAAAACTAGCAAGTCCTAACATCCAAGAGGAAGTAGCTGGAGACCTATTGCACATGCTTCAATTAAATGTGCACTAAGGTGTTATCTGGCTAAGGTCAAAAACTGAAATAAAATTATCTACACAAGTCAAATGAGATGGTAAAACGCACAAACAAAATCAAACATAAAAACAATGTAAAACTCTCTTACTGTTTTCCATTCAGCAAAGAGGTGTTCAAGAGATCGAACCAACCCCATGGCATAAGCTTTCATCAGCTTGGTAACCTACAGAGGATATTAAAATACTTTATTATACAAATAATTATTTAGCAGTATAAAACTCCAAGAAGTGTATGAAACTGGATAGGTTAAAAGGTTGTAGTCTAGAAGTCAGAAGGCTGAGATAGAAATTTATTAGCAATAGTAGCTAAATAAGTAGAATTTAGTTAGCCTATATAAGTGGAATTTTTTCAAAATAAATTGCATGTTGATTTTTACATGAAATATAGATACCCTTTGAAGTTTGTTACACTAGCATTTATCTTATATTTACATATTTGTAGAAATAAAATTTCCAAAACTCCCTTGAAAGGGGGTGGGGTAATTAGTATACCAAGCAAAATTATGCTCTAAGAACTTTACATATGCATCTTTTCCAGTTTTATTAAGATATAATTGACACATCACATTGTGTTAGTCTAAGGTAGGCAACATGATTTAACATATGACGTGATCACAATAAGTTAACATCCATCATCTCACATAGTTAGAATATTTTCTTCCCTTGTGATGAGAACATTTAAGATCTAATGTCTTAGCAGCTTTCAGATGTATAATACTGCATTGTTAACCATAGTCACGAACTTGAACATTACATCTCAGGATTGATTCATCTTATAACTGGAAGTTTGTACCTGTGAGCACTTCACCCATTCCATCCCCCCCCCACCTTTGCAACCATCAAGCTATTCTGTTTCAATGCCTTCAGGGGTTTTTAAGATTCCACGTATGAGTGAGATCAGACAGTATTTGTCTTTCTCTGTCTGACTTGTTTCATTTATGTATGATTTATTATTAGATTCTCAATTACAGCCCTATTCATTTTTCAGCTAAGGAAATAGACATCCTAGTTCCTAAGACTCCCCAAGCTAAACTTCAAACCTTTGCTGTCACACTACTCAATGCTGCCCCCTACGGTGCTTTCTCTCTTAATTTCTGCTATGGGGTTCTGTTTAGGTATTTAATTGGCTTCACCCAGGCAGTTCTTTCCTAGGTCTAATTCACACTTCGCTATGGGGTAAAACAATAATGGCAAAACCAAAAGAACATTCAAATTCCTTACCCTACCCCCAATTCCCACTTTCCTCAACCAGAGCTTTAAAATTGTAGCACCAGTACCTTATTTTGAGCCTATTTTCTACATCTTCTGATATTTTGTTTCTCTTCTGTAGGTTCTTATGAGTATTTTTCTATACATAATTTTATTACAGTTAAAATAATGTAGCATTCTAAAGAACCCAAACTTTTTTATCACTACTAATTCCTACAAGTTGACTGTTCACTGCATGAACAATGACTTGTGATATTATATTGGAATCAGGCAGGTAGAGTATAAAACCTTGGCTCAGGAGCTCCCTGGTAGGGCAGGGGGTTAAGTCTCAGCCTATGAAGCTATCCACAGCCACTGCAACATGAGTTCAATCCCCAGCCAGGGAGATTTCCACATGGTGCATCAGACCTCTCCTGTCTCACTCACTGCTCCCCTCAGCAGTGTATTTCAGTCAGTCTGCTTGTTCTGTTCCCCACTCTGTCTCTGGTGAATCCACTCACCACCCCCGCCACCACACCTACACCCCAGCTCTTGTATGCATAAATAAATAAATCTTTAAAAAGTGAAATAAAATAAAATAAAACCCTGGTTCAGGGTGATGGGGCTGGAGCTGCAGCTAGTGACACTCTGGGTATGAGAGCAGTTGCTTCTCTGTGGGAGGCTCACCAGCATTTTGTGAAAAGCAGCGAGTCAGTAATTCTTGCCAGATGATGTACGAAACAAGTAGCTGACAACCTGTGACGCAGGTATTAGTACACGTAACAGATGAAGAACCAGGCTCAGAGCTCTCAGTAACTCATTCCGTGATTGCTGGAGACTGACAGATGTCAATGCACATCTTCCAGTGTTGAAACCCAGCCTGTCCTCCGCACAGCCTCTAAGACTGTACTGGCTCTGGCCTTTAGTGTTAATTAGCTGGACAAAGTGGAGAGGAGGCTAACTTAGGCCTAGTCACTCAAATTGTCACTGGTTCTATAAGCTATGAAAAGTAACTTATGTGAACATCCCTGGCAAAATATTAAGTTCAAGAGATAAGATCAATAAATGATCATTTCCATTCTGAAGTGGAACAGTACAGACCTAACAAAGATCAGGTAGAAAAAGACAGATGGTGACCACTAGATGTCACTGCCACTCTCCACTCACCTCACAGTTTATCCAGACTGAATTCTCACTGATGACAGCTGAGACAGGGTTATAACGAAGGATTAACTACCACAGACGTTTTAATAACTCAAGAGAAACTTGGAAAAATATCACTATAACACAGCATCAGTCTTTTCCATAAGAAAAATTCAACACAAATTAAAATATAAATGTTATAAACATCGAACTGAGTTAAACTACAGTTCAGACTCAGCCTTGACTATTGCATAGTGCTACGTAGACTGTTCTTTTATTTTTCTTACCTCATTTTGGGTACACTGCTTTACAAGTTCATGCTGAAGTTCTTTGGCTTTTTCTATTCCAGAATCTAATAGAATCTTCATTCCTAAGCCTATACCATCATAAATAGCATCCATGAAATCCTCCTAGAAAATATTTTTAAGAATTGAGGGGTAGAATTAGATTTTGTATTGAAAAAGATCAAATAATTATGTCTTCTGCTTATTTTAGGACTGTGATACATCTCAGGCTTATTCCAGCAAAAGCTGGAATAAGAACTAAGTCTATAAGGAAAGAAAATGAGCAAATCTGTTATTTAGCATTACACATGTAACATGTGGTAGCCTAAGCAGAAAACTGTGTTGCCAGAAAAGAGTAACATTCTAATACCACATTCTCAATGGCGTAAATTAAAGCCGTGAATCAATTTTCTGTGGCTACACAGTTCTTCGTGTGTTCACTGGCTGAGCAAACGCTTCTTAGTAGATGGCTGGGGTCGGACCAAAAATCCAATGTGAAGACTCCAAAATTATCCAGTACATTTCACATAGAGCGAAACAGTTTTAAATCTTATTTTTAAACTATGAAAAGTATGAGCTTTTAAAAATAGTGACACTCTTAGCAGAGTCTTTCAGAACTCACGTTGCTCAATTACCTGGACACCAGCGGCCCTGTCACTGCACCCCGGGGCACACAGCCGACTCCCCGTGAGGGCTGCCAGCTGTGCCACGCCTCCCACGGCCCGACGAACGATCTGGATAACTTTCATATGAGCCTCCTTGACCATTGACGGTATCTCTGAACAGCAGCCCTGTGAGAGGAGAGGGACCAGTACAGAAGGTTAGACAGGACGCGAAAGCAAGGACAAGAAAGGTCATCTGGAGGAAGCCCATTTCATGGTCACTGACAGTGACTGAGTCTCAGAAGTCTCTGTCGGAAGCAGAGAATGTGCGACCTTGCAGCTACGAATGGTGATGACGAGACCGAGGGAGAGTCTCCACGCCCAAAGGCCTTCCACGCCACAGGCAAGTCAGCAGAGTGGACCCGGGAATGCCAAAGGGAAGGGACAATCTGGTGACTCTTTTGCCTTTGAGCTTTTCCTGTTCAACAGACACCTGACAGAGGGTTAATAAAAGATCTGTTTTACTTTCTCTCCTAGAAGAAAAAGATTATTTTATTAAGTATTTGAAAATAACTACTTAACATTGACTTACAGATAAAAAATCACAATTTCACACCTTCAGGAAGGCTCCAAAATATAAACACTCTGTGCCTCTCCCTAGAGAAAAACAGTCTCTTCCCTTCAGAAATAGAAATACATTTTCTCACTTTGTAGCTCAATAAATGATATAAATAAACATTTGAACCATTTTCCTTTTTAATATGTTTATGATATAAATGTAGAAGTCTTATAAATAAGGACAATGACTTTGTACCAAAATAAAAACAGGAAAACAAAAAGTGAAGACATGACTGGTGACCGAGCACAGTGCATTTTGAGAAGCTGGCGCAGGGCTGGCTGGGTAAGTCCAAAAGCAAGTACCCTGGACCAGAAAGAGGACTTCTTGGACAAGGACACCCCACCTGCGTTTGGGCAAGGGGAATGAGATCTTGCTTTGCCAAGGGAGGATTAGGCCTTGATGAAGCTGAGCTTTGTTTAAAAAGGAGTTTTGTGGCCTCCTTGGTGGCGCAACGGGTTAAGTCTCAGCACTATGAAGCTACCCGCAGCCCCCGCAGCACGAGTTTGATCCCCGGCCAGGGAGCTTCCCACATGGCGCAGCAGACCTCTCCGGTCTCGCCCATTGCTCCCCTCAGCAGTGTACTTCAGCAGATCCGCCTGTTCTGCCCCCCATTCTGTCTCTGGTGAATCCTCTCACCACCCCACACCTCTGGCCTACACCCCAGTTCTTGTATGCATAAATAAATCTTAAAAAAAAATAAAAAGGAGTTTTGGGATAGAACCTAAAACTGAGTTGAGCTTTGCTTGTTGAAGGCTGCAATGTGTTACTCAGCTTTCTACACTTTCAAAGACATATTCTTTTATCAGAGGGGAAAGATAAGGAGAGAGGAAGGAAGGAGAAGGAGAGAAGTGGGAAATCCCTTCAAACAAAGGCTGCACCAGAGGACGCATGCCCAAGAGGAGGTGTCCCGAGATTTTCTCCATTACCTGCCTGCTATAGTGACCCCAGAATATTTCTCTTGGCCTGCTTTCTGCAATATGCTAATTGTATTGCTACCAGATAAGGGTTCTTAAAACATACTTGAGCAGAAAGTATAGTCACTAAATCCAGTTTTGCCAGCTTCACGCAAACTCAGTCTGACTTGCCCTCCAAGTCACCTGTTCTCTCCATCCTTGATATCGTCTACAAAACATGTCCCATCCAGCAAAAGTAGTAACCTCTAAGTTCAAAGTGTCCTTCCTAAAGAATGAAACGCAGTAAAGAAAGTACGTGGGAGTTACTCTAACAGATGCTTTCTTAGAACATCAGGTCATCTGATCTTCAAGCAACCCTGCCGGCCAAGCCTGGCTATTTTAATTTCCCGGGTAAAAACACAAGAGACTCCAATGGCTAAGCAATTTGTCTAAGGACATATAAATAATTGAGCAGAGGTCAAATACTGGATTTCCAAAAGCCAATAGTGGGTTTTGGGCTTTTGATTGTTCCTACAATACCTCTAAAATCAGACAGCCACCCAAGTGTACCTCACACTCTTGTTCCTACCACAGACCAAACTTCAAAGGAGCTTCCTCTTCTAGGTTGGAGCCTAAGTCAGAGCCCCAGGTTTTGGGCCCCAGCTGCACTCTCTGGCCAGCTCTCCCTCCATTTTCATGGCTCTGTGTGATCAGAGCGTCTCCTTTATCTATTACTTCACCCACCCATGTGTGCAGTCCACCTCTGTCAGAGTCATCCGAGACCCTCACTATCAGCATCTGAAGAGACGCATCACCCAGAGTGAAGTTATAATTAATCAATAACAAGTAGCTAACTGAGCAGCTATCATACCATGAGTCCTTGGACAAGATGGACTCACCTGGCCAGCGCTTACTATCCACTGAGGTGGAGAGGTCTGTGTTAACAGGCATAATGGGTGCAGTGCAGGGTTATCAGGGAAGAAACAGAAGTGCCAACCGAAGTCTTAGGGCAACCAGAAAGACTTCCCAGGGGGAGTAACAGACATGTAAAAGTAAACATCTGATTTCCATTTGACTAGTTACATTAGTCAGAGAGCTAGCTATTCAAATCTCAGCAAGAAAATAGCCCACTCAGGATGCATCTGATACAACTAAACTACTCAATAATATGGGATTTCTCTTGGTGGGCACTGTAACAATAGATTTGTCCAAATATTCTAGAACATTTGTTAGGCAGTCTAAGTGTTCATTTGTAAAAGTGAAGCCTATCCCTCTTGGCATTTTCATAACTGCTCCCTTCATAGATTGAAGGAAGTCTTACAGAGGAGTCAGCCAACATGGCAAACAACTTAATATTCTCCAACATCAATTCCCCACTTCTTCTATAGTAACAGAATTCTTGATTTTTCACTTGGCTCATGGCTGCTCAGAATAAAAAGTACATTTCCTAGTCATACTTGTGGTTAAATGTGGTTATATGATGAAGTACTGGCCAAAGACACATCAACGGAAATGTCATGAAGCAATTTCCAGAAACTTCCTCAAAAGAAGGCACATTTGGCCCTTTATTTCTTTGTCACATCCTCCATCCTGCAATGTGTGGCGGACGATGGAGCAAAGGCTTGCATTCAGGCACCGCAGATGGACGCCCTGAGAGGAGCGTGAGTCTCAAGGACTTTGTGGCGCAGTCGCCAGATCTCATGTGACAGAAAACAAGCTTTTATCTTGCTTCTTCCTCACAGCCAAGCCTAATCTTACCTGACACAAAGTTAACAGGAAAAAAAATATTTTTCCATGTTTCTGAGTCAGCACAAGATGAAACCCAGTCCGTAGCCATAAACACTACCTGTCTTCCCGGCAACCTTCTCCCAGGCCAGCAAAGGATGATGGTAAATAGCATGAACTCAGGGACATTCTGCAGGGGAGGGGAGGAGGGGAGGGAGAGGGATCAAAACGAGGGCAGGAAGAGCACAAGGGACTTATGGTGAAGGTGTACAGGGGAATTGATGGTGGAAATTTTATGGGGACTACATGTGAGAAAAGAAAGCAAACATTGTGAAAAAAATGAACAATGATGTTCATTTTGTATATATTATGTATTATGTATATATTCATTACGTCATTATGTATATATTCAAAATATATACATAAATAAATAAATTGTTTTAAAAAAATAATAAAAGCATGAACTTTGGGCCCAAGACCGCCTGGGTACAATCCCAGCCCTAACACTGGGTAGTCTCCCTGTGCCTCCAGCTCCTCGTCCATCAAATGGCAATGATAACAGTACCCACTTCTGAGGCTGTAATGAAATTTAAATGAGATATTTGTAAATGACTTAGATCTCCTAACACCTGACACATAGAAAGCCATGGAAGGTCTTGGATCAATTAATCAATTCTCTCCAACCATAGTCTCAGAATTTCAAACAGAAATCAATTATGAAGATCCTACATATCCGATTTTGGGGAAAAAGCAGGCAGTAGAGAGTCAATTAATGTCTAGTAAATAGATGAATTCTGCAAATGATAATCAGCAAACCAACCCACCTGCAAAAATAACTGTAAATAGCTTCCTAGCTTTGTCACTTCCTGTCTCAATTCATCTTTGAGTCTCGCTGTGCTGGTTGGAGGTGGGACGTCACTCAGCCAGTGCTTGAGCAGCACCACAAGGCGCCCAAAAGCACAGGTGACCTGGAGAATGAGCGACTGGGTGGCGCGGTCAGATGAGAGCACTTTGAAAGAAGAAGGAAAACGATTGGAAGAAATCATCTCCAAATCAAAGAATGCATGCTTGATTACCATTAAAACATGTTAACCTGGTCAGAAAATGCATGTCACATGGGACAAGAAGCCATTCAAAACAAAGGGCAACGTGCAGCAAATCACCATCCACAGGAGTTAATAAAAGCAGTGAGGTTGCTTACAGTTCTCTTGACTTTCTTCATCTTGTTCTTCATAAGCTTTGGAAATGGAAAATATCCCATTATAAATTTTAAGAAAATTACTAATCAGGCTGTCTGCCATGGTTTTTTCTTCATCATAACTCTGTCCAAGAAAATCTAGTGATGAACAAATCATTTCTTTGCAAATTCCAGGAAGAAATGATTCTGCTGAATTTGAGTAAATGGTGCTTGATTTCTCCATTAAACCTACACAGACAGAAAATAGCCACTTAAGCCTTATTTTTCAGGCATAATACTTTCAAACAAATTATTAATATAAGCACATTAAGCAATCGTTGTTCTATAAATTAGCAGTAATCTATCCTTAAGTTTAAGACATCCTGATGTTCTATGCCAGGAGAAATCTGTTCCATAAAGGAATCAATTAACCTCTCAACAGCATCAATCACAGATCAGTAGCTGCTCAACTGCAATACAGATGACAGATAATCCAAATATTCCATGTGAAAAATAAAAAAGACAAAACTAGCAAGCAAACTGTAAATTGGACACATTCAGAAGAACAGGAGGGAGAGGGATCAGATCGGGAGGGAAGAGCGCACGCGCCTCGGTGATGGTGCACAGGTATCTCGGTGGTGGTAACCTCACGGAGACAACACCTGAGAGGAGAAATCAAACACTGCACGAATTTGAACAAAGATGTAAAAATACCTAAATCAAAACCAAAATAAAGCAAAAAAAAATATCCCATGTAATCAGTGCCTTAATCTCCTCTTTACTTACTTTCTGGTAACACTTAAGGAACTGTGAATTGGTAAAAATAATGACAGATACATAAGTTAATATGAATATAGTAAATATAAATATCATCATATAAATAAGTTTAATACATTCACAAACTAGAAAAGTAGGCAATGATAGAAGAAACTACACTAAGAGGAATGTCTCAGTATCTCTAGAGTAGTTCTTTCTCTGGGTAGACGATGACCGAAATAGGATAAAAATCAATGCCTGTCTACCGTTAATATATCACATCTCTGGGACACAGACTCAGCATCATTTTCTAAGCACTGTCCAAATCAGAAGTAAGTGGAAAGCTTCCAAGACCTTGTCTAGAATCTCTGGAAATAACTTTATCCTGGAATGCGAACATATGAGTATAATGTTTCTCAGTTAACATACAAGATTAGTGTTCTCGCTCTTTCTTTCCATGCCAGCAACATTCTCACAAATGGGAATGTTCCTAAAGTTGATGGGCTAGTTTCTCCAGAAATAGCTTATTCTCTTATAAACACTGATGTCTGTAACTTCTCTCCTTTACAGAAATGATAGTATATTAAACATAAACTTCTCCACTTTGCTTTTTTTTACTTGATAAGAAAATAATATTCTTAAATCCATTTCTGGACACATTCATGTCTTCCATATTTGAATGAGCCTCTGGACTAAAAGGGCTTGAAATAAATGGTACAGTGAAAATTGAGAAGTCCATTCCCCTCATTTTACAAAGAAAATGGAAGCTTGTAGAAATAAAACGATTTGCACAAGAACAGGAAACAAAGTGGTAGGAGAGCCAGAACTTGCTGCTTTTCTCACTAACAAGAAATCTGAAGGAAAATTACCTGATGACTGTGAAGAATGCAAATTCTGAATTGGATGGGTTTGTATGTCATGTAAACAACCAGAAATTCTTCTATTTTTCATCAAACTCCTGCTCCTATAAAAAGGTAAGCCGTAGGATGAGTATCTACATACTACATGAAACAATATCACTGAGAACAGTTTCAGTTTTCTAGGGAAAAGAGATATGGCATGTGCATGTTTTAAGGAAACACCTTTACCAAGAGTTGGTTCAGTTCATTTGGCTCATTGAACAAGAATTGTACAATTTACAAGTACTGCTCTAAACACAGAGTGAGTTAATGAGAAATGGAGAGTGCTCACGGGACAGCTAGCTGTAGGCCCCATGCCGCAGTAACCTTGGTTCCCGGGCTCACTGAACTGAAGGGCCACAAGCAAGGAGAGATATTCAGCAAATAATTACGATAAAGTGGTGAGTGTTAAGAGCACATGGAGAGCTGTGGGGACTCTGCCAAGAACTTGGCCTGGCCCAAGGCAGCAGAGGGCTCCTGGAGCAGCCACCCTGAAGAACAGGAGGAGTCAGGCAAAGGGGGATGGAGCAGGGACACCTGGTGACAGAAGCGCTGCAAGTCAAGAGCCTAAGGAGGCTCAGTAGGAGCCCAGCCCAGGGCAGGTGGGAGCAGGAAGGCCTGAGGCAGGGGTGCCAGGGCCAGCTGGAGGCTGACAATGGTTGCCAACTAAGGAAGCTTGGATTTTACCCTGGGAGGGATTTTGAACAGGGAAAGGATCTGGGTAAATAAGCATCTAAGTAAATATTTCTACACAGTGTAAAAAGCATAATCCCTGTGAAGCATAGCAGCAGCACAGGGGGAGGAAACTCTCTTCAGTCACTCTTTTTGCTATTCCTTCAGCCCATTAACAAACTCAAACCTCTCCCTTGAGTATGACTGGTTGTCTGGCTGTTACTTTCTAGCTGCTCTGTGAACACCAGCAGCCACTTCTCTACTGCCATTCATCTATCAACTCCAACTCAAGCCCCCAGTAAACTACTTGTGCTGTGACCTAGAGCAAAATCCAAGGGATCCTCTTCCAAACAGAACTGTCTATTTCTGCTATTTACAGAAAACCATTTGCTGAAAGGATGGTTGAAAGAAAGTATTCTATCTGTAACAGTCCAAATTTCCCTGTGAATTCCTACAAGAAAAACACAGGAATATGACTGATACTAGGGAGAGAAAATATCAGTGCTCGTAGGTGACAAGTTTTTTGTACCTGGCGTAAAAGGACAGGGTACATTGTCACAATAAGTCTAAACTAGGAAAACTTAGCCTTTCCACCCTGTTCTAGATAAACAATGTTTAAACTGAAATAAAGAAGAAGCTTGCCACATTCCTTTCAAAGAAGTTTTACTTAACTTTGGGAGAAATTTTACTTTTAACTGTCAACAGCACATATGAAATTTATAGGCAGCCAAACCAGTCTATTTTATTGCAGAACAACGGTGGCAGATATTTGCCCACTAGCAGGTCCATAATTAAGGATCTGTCAGTGTTTCCGTTACCTGCGGCCATTCATAGAGTTTGCAATTCTGTCATAAACATTCTCACAAGGCTGAAACTTCACATACAAGGTCTCTTACCAAGAGCAATTCATTTTCTAAAAAAAAAAAATGATACTTTTCAATTATAGGAGTTCTCAAAACCATCTCTGCCAAATGAAAACACCTAATTTCAAAATCTCTGAAAATATTGAGATTTGATTTTTCAGTAACAATTTGAATTTCTGTTGATTTACCATTCCCCTAAAAGTTAATGGGAAATAAGACGTAGATCACCAACTTTCAATAGGCTAAATTTTGTTATTTTTTTTTTTAAGATTTATTTATTTAGGAATACAAGCTGGGGTGCAGGCCAGAGGTGTGGGGTGGTGAGAGGATTCATCAGAGGCAGAGTAGGGAGCAGAATAGGCAGATCAGCTGAAATACACTGCTGAGGGGAGCAGCAGGCAAGACAGGAGAGGTCTGCTGTGCCATGTGGGAATCTCCCTGTCCGGGTATCGAACTTGTGTTTCAGTTGCTCTGAATAGCTTCATAGTGCTGTGTTTGACCCGTTGTGCCACCAGGGAGGCCCCAATACGCTAAATTTTGAATGTTCAATTAATAATTAATGTTCATATTGTATTCCATAATGCTAAGTACAAAAAGGTTTTGATTATAATAAAAAATAACAAGCAACCATTCATCCTCAAATCCAAAGAGATTTGTAAATCACCCTTTGATGATTCTGTAGTTCTGGTTTGAATTTTTGGGAGGCTTGCGTTACTTTGGGTCGATTTAAGCATCCAAACACTCCATCTATTTCCACACTTGGGCCGTATTTTGCTCATTTTAGTGCCAGAGTCCAACTCTATTTTGCAGTTCTCAAGACAATTCATGTGAAGATATCACCATCTGTTTATTGGTATTAGTTCAGAATTTATATATATCCTCTTAATTTTAGTATATATTATTGTCAATATATATTAATATATTAAACATCCAATAATAATAGGAGTTGTCATTTACTGAACATCCATTCACTGTAGTAGGGACTTCATAGAGTTTATTTCTAATCCTCATCACAAACATGCAACATTGTCATCAGTAGGCTCATACTGGTTGTCAAAGTAGCTGCAGAAGCAGCTGCCTTTTTTAATGTGAGCTCACTTAAATTAATGATAAGCTCTGTAGAGAGTACACATATACTACTCTGTCCATTTTATAGATGAGAAAACTGAAGTGTAAAGATGTAATGTTCCTGCCCATGGTCATAAGGAACACAGATCAGAAGCCAGGACTCTGATGTGAGCTTGTAACTATTTTATTATACTGCATTGTAGGGGCTACTATGCTTCCTATATACAAGGAACTCTGAATCTGTTTAAAGGACAAGCTTTGTATTTCTCTCAGTTTGAAGTACACAGCTATTATGTGCACAACACTTAACATAAATGCCCAGATCTTATGCCTTGGTTATTTCGTATTGCAGCATAGCAATTAGCATACAGCAATTAAAGCAGCAGTAACAGGAAGGCGTCGCTATAAAATTGTCTCATTTCTCAGAGATTTTATAAGTGAGTTTAAAATAAGCATAGTCAAAAATAAGAGAGGCCCGAAAAGGTTTGGAAACCCCAGAGGATTCTGAGCTGCTGTCAGAGGCAATGATGTTTAAAACAAACTATTTCACCAGAAAAAGATACCATCCTTCCACGTGAAACAGAGAGGCCTATGGTTTAGCAATCAAAAATATCAGGACCTTTGGAGTCACTCAAACCTAGATTTGAATGCCAGCTCTTCCCTTATCAGTTTTGTGACTTTGGACAAGTTACTTAACCTCTTTAAATCCTCAGTTTCTTCATCTGTAAAATGGGGGCACTGACAGCACCAGCTTCAGATTTTGTGGTAAGTACTAAATGAGATCATGCCAAGCAAGCATTCATAAATGTTCGGGATAATGATAATGCTTCCGTTGGATGAATGCCATTGACCCTCACATTTGAAAATTCCCAAATCCCTCCATCAAAGTTCTATATCTGGATGTTCCCTGGAAACCTCAAACTCATCATGTTTGAATTAAATTCATCTTATCCTCTACTTTCCTCTAGTCAGTTGCCCAAATGAAAACCAGGATTCATCCTTCACCTTTCATCACCCACAACCCTACCATTAGCAGCCTAATCCTACTGATTCTGCCTTTTAATTACATATAAAGCCTGACTCTGCTCACCAGTCCTTAGACCTGACCTTAGTTCAGGGCTTTATCAACTGGTTTCCTCAGTTGCTGGTCCTTGAGGACAGGGAGTTATTTTTTATTCATCTTTGTAGTCTCAGGACATAGCAGACAGTAGTCTTGTTTAAAAACCAAACTAATAAATATTTATTTAAAAAGAAGTATTTGTTTAAAAACCAAACTGAGAAGCTAAATTGTTTCCAAGACTAAGGCCTTTCTGTTATGCCATTTTGCCTTTCTATAATCGAAGCATCAGAGGTCTAAGTAGAACTAGTATTTCCTTGAAAAGCATCTATTCACTGTGAAAGTCTTTTATGTTTGTAGTTAATAAGCAACATTTGTCATGTCTAGAAGTCCTCTGTCACCATGATTTATCCTTCTGTGGTGCTCATACTAACTTGACTGCATTTAAAATTCTATAACTTACAATAAAATATCATAGACTATGCCAAGTTCTTGAGAAAGGGTAATTTAAAAGTTATAAACACTGTTTGTGTTTATAGGGAATGAGATTTATGCTCCTCTAAGTTTCTCTTAAGACTTAAATGGTGAAACAGTGAACAATATTTGTTCCTATTCTAACTGACTGACAATTTAAAGCTCTAAGTGCTGTAATTTGATCAGTAACATATTATTTCTCTTACATTACTGGGTTCCCTTCACAGACATATCCATCATGACAACAGACAGTTCTTTTAAAATAAGGAAATTTTATATATATATATATCCAGAACAACAAAACCAATAACTAACATGTCTTTACCTCCTTCTAGAAAATGAAGAAACTGGTGCATTTGTAATGTCAGGTTCCCATTCATCTTCAGGATCACAAAAGACATCTTCACTCTTGCTATTACTATTACTCTAAGAAAAACAAAATACATAATTTTTATTAATTATGGGTTAAAAATGCTTAGCAGCTAAGAAATATGCTTACTTTGCTACATTTAAAACAAAATAAATTACAGGTTATCTAAAAAAAATCACATCCCTAATAAAATAAGAAATCAATCACATGCTGCTAAGAGTTATATTAGAAGAGTTCTACTAATAAAAGCAACAGAAATCACCGAATAATTCAGAAATAATAAAGTAGGTATTTAGGAGATATAATAAAGGATAAAAGGATAAAACCCTCTGGACAGACATAAAAAATAATTTGACAATATTAAGACTCAACCACTTCCTGGTTGAATATATTGATCATGATAATCACCTATATTTTAATTAAAATATTTAAAGCAATACCAATTAAATGTCTACAAAATATTATGCAGAGAAATAGAATACTTACATGGAAAAATACACAAAGAATAGTACAATGAACAGTTGAAAGTAGGAAATAAGGTGATAACAAGGGTAACTCACCTACTAGATTTCAATGTATAGGTCAAGGTAAGAATGTGCAAATGACCAATATTGTTTTGGCAGTTCTAATTATGTAACTAATTCACATTCATTGCAAAAGTTTGGGAATGATTAATATATATACACAAAGAAAAAAACTGCAGACACTACACACTCATCATTTAGAGATAAACACTGTCAGTGTTTTGGTCTGATTCTTTTCAGTCTATTTGGATTTTCTGTTATGAACATACCTTGCATTTTTGGAATTAACCTTTAAAGTAGTCTTTAAATACATTTTGGGTTTGATTTACTAGTATTTCACTAATGATTTTTACAGTTGTGTTCATATTGAGATTCGTTTACAATTCTCTTGAGTGATCTTTCCAGTCTTTGCGAGTTTGTATTGTTTCACCAGTTATTCTAGCACAGAAAGAGAACTGACACAGTATCTTTTGCTATGTTGTAGGATAGTTTACATGGGAAAGGAATTATCTGCTCTTTGGAGGTTTAAAAGAGTTTACCCATAAAAAATGACTGGAAGGCCTCCCTGGTGGTGCAACAGGTTAAGTCATAGCACTGTGAAGTTATCCAGAGCCACTGCAGCATGAGTTTGATACCTGGTCGGGGATTTTCCCACATGGCATAGCAGACCTTTTCTGTCTTGCCCACTTTTCCCCTCAGCAGTGTATTTCAGTCAGTCTGCCTGTTCTGCTCCCCTCTCTGTCTCTGGCGAGTCCTCTCACCCCCTACACCTCTGGCCTACACCCCAGCTTGTAAGCATAAATAAAATAAATGTTCAAAACAAATGACTGGAAACAGCACCTTATTTTTTTCTAATTTTTTTTGAGATTAGTTCATTGACAAACTTTTCAATTTTTGCATGGTTATTCATCTTTCGAGTCAAATTTCATAATTTATCTCTTTCTACATACAGAGCATTTACTTCCTAGACAAGTTTCAAATTCATTAGCATAAAATTTTAGATGTAAGATAACACTAAAATGCTTTGTTATCTTTATTTAATGCCATTTCTCATTCCTAAAATCACATGTTCACCTTTTCAAAGAATCAAAGGTTGGGTTTATTAATTCATTAATTATTATTTTTATTTATTATTATTATTATTGCTTTCCTTTGTTTAATTTGCTAGGCTGAGTTAACTATTTATGTTCATTTTTCCACTACAAAATTCAAGCATTCATGCTAATGTGGCAGCATCCTCTAAGTTTTTACATATAATATCTACATTATTTTTACCTAAATAGTACAGAATATAATTTCACATGGAGTAACATTATTTAAAGGTGGTATTTGACAAACAGTAGCAATAATTAATACGAGCTGCAACTATTTACTAAATGTTTAGGGATAATCGCATGGAGAAAAATTAACTTTACATTCATATCTCTCACAAAACACCATAGTATATTATAAAAAAAAAAATAAAGGCATGGTTGCTAAATAAAGATTGTCAGATCCTTTAAAAAAAAAAAAAAAAAAACACCATAGTAAATCCTGTGTGACTCAAAGATGTAAATACTTAGAATTTTCTTTTTTAATGAAGAGAATTGGGCAATGTTTCAGTAAGCTCTCCAGAGTAATAGATTCGAATATGCAAAATTTAAAATGTCTGTGTAACAAAATAAAGCCATGAAAAAGTCAACATAATCACTTGCCAAATTGTTCAAAGGACAGAAAACAGTACTTTAAAAAAGGGTCAAATTTTCAGATTCACTAGTTCTTAAACTATAAATTAAAACAGACTGTAATATTGATAAATGGCATTGTTTTTGGCAAACCATTTGTCAGCAGGCAAAGTATAATAAAACTTCATTATTATTCGTTCCATTTGAAAATAAGATAAAAACTTAATATGTGCATAGATACTTTTAGTTGAGGTTATTAAAAATAGCAAGTAATTGGAAACACCCAAAAGTATAGCAATGAAAAAATATATATACACAAAAATGCATTTCTTAAGGCATAGAAAAAATTTTATATGATACAAACTGCTTTATGTCTATCAAATTTCATCTTCCCTGAAGCTTAAATGGAAACTTTTTAAAACATAATTATAACTGAATAGTTTCAGTACTAAATTTCTAGATTGCAATTTTAACTAATTAAAACAAACCAATAAAATTCCATTTACCTGCAGAAGTAAATATATGTAGTTATTAATGTAGGTTGATTTGGGTAATACAGATAGTCTTTTATTTGCCAAATTTTCTTTACTGATAATATGTAACTTTAATTTTTTTTATTTTAAAAAGTTTGTAGAGATTTTAATATTTCAAACCTCGTAAAGTTCTTTCATTGCTGCTAGTTTAGATTCAAACTTTTCCAAACTCCAGAAAGTTGAGATTCCCAGTTGTCGATTACAAACCCGAATAGATACACCAGAACTACTTCCTTTCTCTGATAAATCATTTCTGAAAGAAAAATGAAAGAGAAACAGTTATTCTGTAATATACAGACCTATTCATACTGAGTTTTCTGAATTAGAAAACCTTCCATAATTAAATCTTTCCATGGTTAAGCATTTTTATAATAGTAATATTCATGTCCAGCATACACTACATAAAAATAACTTATACAAAAGTGTTAAAAAATAAATTATTCTATAAGATATTAAAACATAGACTGGTGATAAATTTTCAACTCAAAAGAAAATTATGAAATTCCTAACTCATGTAAAATTATTCTGCTTACAAAATATGCTAATATGTTAATTGTAGACAGCTGTTTTTACTCCAGGGGTGAGCACTGAAAGGGGAGTCTAAAGGTGTCACTGGGGATTCTGATGCCTGCTCTTTCATAGACAAGCAAACAAGTAGAATACCAAGTCTTTCCAGAAACTAAATTTAAAAGTTAACCTATATGAAGGATAACTCGTTTAAAACAGAATTACTTTGCAACCTATATAATTAACACTTACCTGCTGAAAACATAATATTTTTTAAATTTGTTGCTGATGGCATTGGCTTCCTGAATCATCATTGAGAGTTTCATGGAACTCCAGTTTGGCTGAACTGAAAGAAAGCACACAGAGAAGATTTAGAATACACACCCACACATACACACCCACAAACACACATACAAACACACACACACACACACACACACACACACACACACACACATTAACATATATCACTAGAAGGAACAAGTCCTGGGAAAGAAAAGATTAATTTTAAATGAATAGTTTTTAACAAGGTACTGCAAAAGGTAAGGGTTATATTGAGTAATTTCCTCAATTTACTCAAAATTGAGTAAATTTTCACCCCTTTGGTGAAATAAAATATTCTTCATATAAAATGAGGCCATTCTCCTATGAGGGCATGGGAGCAAACAGATTGATCTCAGGGGGTAAAGTTGGTATAGGAGAAGAACTGCCAAAAAACAATGCTTTTCTATCAAATATCTTTAACAATTATCTTTTTTTCTTCATCCTTTCCTAATTTTTAAAACTGATCAATGTAATCCATTAACAGACTAAAGAAGAAAAAATAGCATATCACTAATGCAGAAAGCATTTTTTAAAATTCAGCACTGATTCAGGATTAAAAATCTTAGAAAAATAAGCAAACATCCTCAATGTGAGGAACTACTGCTAAAAATCACTCTGGGAAGATCTGAATTCTTTCTTCCTAAGACTGGGAGGATGGCAGGGATGTTTGTTCTTACCATTCCTATTAAATACAATACTGGAAGTTCTAACTAGCACAATAAGAAAAGGAAATAAATTAAAAAATAATAATTCAGGCAATCTGAATATGAATTAGATATTTAATGAATATAAGAAATTATTAATACTTTAGGTATGATGTTATCACAGTTAGGCTTAAAAGCATAACAAAGAGTTCTTGTCTAGTTTAAAGAAGTTTTTACCGATCAAATATATAATAACTGAAATATTTTGCAAATATGATATCTGAGACTATGTGCTTCAAAATAGTCCAGGTAGTGGGATCGAGTACAGCTGAAACGAGACTGAGCATGTACTGATGACTGAAGTTGGATGATGAGTACATCAGGGTTTGTTTGTTGTAATCTGGCTATATTTATAGGTTTTGTTTTTTTAATTTTCCATAATGGAAAAATGTTGACATGCTGTGCTCTACATAGACATGTAGAAATATCAAAAACCATGTCCAAGTGAGTAGGAAAACGTAGTACCCCATGATTAAGCACAATCTAGTTATAAGGAATTTAGGATTAAAATAAGATATTTTCAAAACCTGTTACACAGTAAAATAATATTTAGAGATTTTTATTACTTGTTTACATAACTAAATTTTCTAAAAACTGAATATTCTAAAAACAATCATTCATACAAATATCTGTAGCTCCAGAAAATTCAGCAACATCTAGAATAAAATACTTGCAATACACAAAGGCAACAGACTTTTTGGTAATTATATGAAATAACATACATAACTTTAGAAAATACCTGCTAACATTATATACTCACTTGCAAAAGTTTTATCCCTGTTATTCTGATTTTGCTGTAGAATTTGTACTTCCTTGGCAATTTTTTGTTTCTCAGTTTCTAAAGCTTCCAGAATTCTTGCATGACGGATGCTGTGGTCTTCTAAAGCCTAATTTATATTCATTCATAGAGACCCAAACATGAAGTATGCAAAGAGAAAAGTTATAAAATGAAATTGATAATGATAACATACTCTAATTGTCTCATTTTACAGTACATGTATTTTTAACCATACATGTTTAACACATTTTATCATGCATTAAGGGTTGTTAAGAAATGATTATAAAATATCTTTGACTTCCCCAACAACAAAACCACTAGGAATTAATGATGACAAATTAATCTTTTTCTTTCCACTGAAAGGAAGCATGAAAATCTTGAGAAAAGAAAAAGGGAAAAACTGCTCCAAAAAAAAAAAGCCCTCACTCAGGAACATTTGTTGACTAAATAAAACATGTAATTTAAAGGACACCAAGATACCTCTTTTGACACAAATAAGCTTTATAATAGCCCACTAATAATAACTGTTTTCAGTTCTATGTTTTTCCCCTAAAAAACTCTCTCAGGTGGCACCCTAGCCTGTGTGTCCTAGAGCAGGCTTGTAAGTGTATTATCACCATAGTACAGTATCAATACCTGGGGATTGTTAGCATTTTCCCACCCCCATGCACAGCACAAACCTGGGGAAAAGGAAGTAAAAGTGTCTTTTGAGAGTAAAACTTTAAGATATAAGTGACCAAAGCAGAGATTAAAACAGTGGTTCTCAAACTATTACTCATCAGAATCCCCTGCAGGACTGATTAAAACAGGATTCTGGGCCCCACACCAGGCCAGAGAGTCTTCTGATTCAATATTTCCGGGATCTGCATTTCTAAGAATCTGCTCTTCTATCAGGTAATTCTGATGCTGCTAGACACCACTTTTTTTTTTTTTAATTTTTATTGTTATTTATGTCTTTTACATTTTGTATTCCCCTTGGGTAGCCCACCACCAATTCACCCGTGATCCATCTCCATGGTCCCTTGTATTCTTTTCTATTCCATTTTGTGCCCTTATCCTCCTCACCCTCCTCCGCCCCCCGCCCCAGCTGAGTGTCTCTCTCCTATTTGGTTTCCCTATAGTCCTGTTATAAGTGAAACCAGTCGATATTTTTCTTTTTCTTTCTGGCTTATTTCACTGAGTATGATGCCCTCTAATTCCATCCATGTCGCTGCAAATTGCATGTGTTTATCTTCTTTGAATGCCGAATAGTATTCCATTGTGTATATGTACCACATCTTCTTGATCCAATCATCTATTTTTGGACATCTGGGTTGCTTCCATACCTTTGCTATTGTGAATAGTGCCGCAATGAACATACGAGTGCATGTATCCATTCGGATTAGTGTTTTTGTAGACACCACATTTTAAGAACCACTAACATGGAGAGAAAAATTGGTCAAAAAGGTTGGCCAAAAACAAAAAAGTATTCACATACCAACATGTTGGTTTATACTTCAGTCCTGTGAACTTGGTTAAAAAATCAGGCATGAAAGATGTCTTTGTTCTCAATGCCTGAGCTCTTAAGACAGAGGTAATGGGTGCCCCACTGAGGGTTCTCCTATGAGTTACTCAGCTAAGCAGTCTGTTTGCTGTGCCTTCCCTGGGCAGATAATGCTGTATTCTGACATCAGGAGAAGGCCCAGTAGAAGAGGTATGTTTTTCTTCCTTTACATAGTGTGTCCTATTTCACTTCTTTACCTTACTTGGCATGACTGATCACAGAATAGTTGTGGATGCATAAAGAGAGAAAACTGGAATAGATCTAGCTGGAAATAATAGCTGTCAGTTTCAAACTATCTGTGATGTGCGAGCAGACGCAAGCTCTACCCGGACATAAGTGTCCAGATGAGAAGAGCCCTTCTCATCTGGAGACATAGATCTGGCCATTTCCTGTCAAGGCTCCATAAATTCTTTTTTGAAAGTCCAGCTTTTCCTCAGAACAGAGTAAACTAGTCAAGTGAAATTACCTGTTTGGTTGCCAAAGCCTCCATTTCTAATCGCTTTTTGTTGACATAGATTTCCTGTTCAAGCCGTTGCCTTGTCATTTCTAACTCTTCGATTTTGTGATTAGCCTTTTGGTTATTTATTTCCTGCACCTTCTTCCTTTGAGACTCTTCTTTCTTTAAAAAACAATAATAAAAAATAATTAGAGCAAAAGTACAAAGCAGGTTTTTAAAAATAGCAAAAATGTATCAAGTTCCTTTCTTTAAACAAGACACAAAAAACTCACCAATAGAAAAGATTCCCTATAGCTTTTCCACCTCATCAACGTGACTAATCCACCTAAATATAAACATCACTAATCCACCTAAATATAAACATCACGGTTAAGCCTTTCAGAGTACTCTCCTCTAAAATGGGTTCTGGGAATGTAAGAGTGCCAGAAACCATGGACAGAGTCCTGGCTCAAGTGGAGGAAGACAGAAGTTCACCTACTCTTGTTCTTCCAGCAGCCTTGTCTACTCCCCACCTGCCTCCAAAGGTAAACTTAAAGAAGGTTAAGGCTCTCTGAGGCTCTGACTCTTTAATCCTGGCTACTCCTTCAGCCCCCTTCCAGAGACAAAATCAGTTTATGTCAACATATCACTTGGGGGGCCTCATTGGTGGTGCAATGGGTTAAGTCTCAGCACTATGAAGCTAACCAGAGTCACTGCAGCACAAGTTTAATCCCAGGCCAGGGGGCTGACCCACATGGCGCAGCAGACCTCTCCTGCCTCACCCACTGCTCCCCTCAGCAGTGTATTTCAGCCAGTCTGCCTGTTGTGCTCCCCACTCTTGTCTCTGGTGAATCCTCTCACCACCCTACACCTCTAGCCTACACCCCAGCTTGCATGCATAAATAAATAAATCTTAACAAAACAAAACAAAAACATATCACTTGGGGTGCACTAGCAGAGAAAGAAAAAAACAATTCTGTCTTTTACCAGTTCTGTTTCAAGTGCTTTTATTTTGCTTTCATATGCAGCTTTTTGAGAAGAAAGTTCTTGCTGAGCCATTTCTTTTGCAATTTGGATTCCTTGCATCATTTCTTCTTTTGCTTTCAACTGGGCCTCTTTTATTTCTGCTTCAAGTCTAAGAAGTAGCAAAAACATTAACATACATACAGGTTATGAATTCTTTCTATACCACAATACTTCTTTTTTTTAAGTTTATTTATTTATTTTTTATTTATTTATTTATTTTATTGTTATTTATGTCTTTTACATTTTGTATTCCCCTTGGGCAGCCCACCACCAATTCACCCGTGATCCATCTCCATGGTCCCCTGTATTCTCCTCTCTTCCATTTTGTGCCCCTATCCTCCCCTCCCCCCACACCCCTCCCCCACCGCTGAGTGTCTCTCTCCCACCCGGCCTCCCTATAGTCCTGTTATAAGTGAAACCATTCGATATTTTTCTTTTTCTTTCTGGCTTATTTCACTGAGTATGATTCCCTCTAATTCCATCCATGTCGCTGCAAATTGCATTTGTTTATCTTCTTTCCATGCTGAATAGTACTCCATTGTGTATATGTACCACATCTTCTTGATCCAATCATCTATTTTTGGACATCTGGGTTGCTTCCATACCTTGGCTATTGTGAATAGTGCCGCAATGAACATACGGGTGCATGTATCCTTTCGGATTAGTGTTTTTGTGTCCTTTGGGTAAATTCCCAAAAGTGGGATTGCTGGGTCGTATGGGAGCTCCATGTTTAGCAATTTGAGGAATCGCCATACAGCTTTCCATAGTGGTTGGACCAGTTCACATTCCCACCAGCAGTGTAGAAGAGTCCTTTTTCTCCACATCCTTTCCAGCATTTGTTGTTGCCTGTGTTTTCAATGTGTGCCATCCTCTCAGGTGTGAGGTGGTATCTCATAGTGGTTTTGATTTGCATTTCCTTGATTATAAGTGATGTTGAGCATTTTTTCATGTATCTGTTGGCCATTTGCTTTTCTTCTTTGGAGAAGTGCCTTTTGAGCTCTTCTGCCCATTTTTTGACTGGGTTGTTGGCTTTGTTTTTGTTGAGTTGTG